>CAUYLZ010012210.1:0-30131 GCA_963573645.1 Pithecia hirsuta
AAGAGGGTTTTTAGTTTGGGTTCCTGGCGGCACGCACCAGAACCCCGCTCTGAAAAAAGCAAAAAAAAAAAAAAAAAAAAAAAAGAAACAGGATATTTATTTGAGAAATATTATAGAAGTCCTTAGGATGGAACGTAGGACTTGGGAGGGGTAGATGTGAAGATAGTACTGGAAAACTCGGTGGTGGAATTCCTGTGCCCTCTCTTTAAAGGCCATCATCAAATCAACTTCCTGCAAATTAGAAGTGGACCAGGTATGAACCAATCATTATCAAGATTTGAGAGTGAAATAAAGGGGAAATAGAGTATAAAAAGAAGATTAAAGATGTTGGAGAAAACAGGAACTGGTGAAGGAGTTCTTCCTCAGGCAGTTGGGAAAGGTGGTAACTGAGACTGTGAAGCCTTTAGAAAGAAGGAAGATATGTTCTCTTCCTAAATGGGAGAGAAAGAAGATTATGATTTTAAACACAAAAATTATCTGAGATGGTGAGAAGTAGTAGGTGAGGGAATGAAGCCTGGACAGAACCTCCCAGAGGATGTCCACATTTGCTTATATGCTGCCTCTGCTGTGTGATTATGTTATTTACTTCACTTCTGTGATTAAGTTTCTTCATGTTTTAAATGAGGGTTTCAGACACATAAGTCTTTTTCTACCTAAATAAGCTATAATTCTCTATCTCCTTTGGTAGTAGAAAGGGTGAAGGGTAGGTTGAGGGGACTCTTTGATCTATCTTCAGTAGATGGAGCTCTTTAGGTTTCTCCATTTGCACCAACATTTCTCAGACATTTTCCTCCAGAGTTATGACATCTTAGACAATATTTGTATACATGGATGGATTAGGCTGTGATTATTCCATATCACCAAGAAGGGACATTTTCACTATCTAAATCACTTGACTTCTCTTCAATTTGTCTCTCCCTATAGGAAGATGCTCTCCTGGTACCTGATCATCTTACCAAGGGTGAAATACACTCAAGTATGGTATAGAAAGCTAGGAGCTGCAGTAGCAGAATGCCTCCCCATTGTGCTGTCAGGATTAGCCATATGACTTGCCTTAACAATGAATTGTTAGCAGAAATTATGTGAATCACCTTTGGCAGAAACTTTAGGAGCCCATTTGAAGCTCCTTTTTCCTTCTGCCATGGTGACTGGAAACATTCTCCAATAGTGGTTGCTCTTTCAGCCTGAGACTTAAAGTGAAGATAATGGCAAGGGAGGGCATAGCCCCAGGCCAACCTTCTAGAATTGTCACAAAAGCGAGAAATCGACTTTTAGGCTACAAGGACTTGAGGATTGTTTATTAGTGTGGTGTTTCCTAGATTGTCCTGATTGACACTAGGCGTTAATACTCTTCTACTGAGTGCAGGATTGTTTAAGCCACCAAAACCCAGAGAGATGCTGGTGGTGCATGCCCCCTTGGCTTCTTTAATTGCAAAATAGTGTGATACAGTTACAAAGCCTATTATGCCTTTAGCTTCATTTCCCCCTCCCCTTCCATTGTTCTTTTTCTATCTTGCTACTGTGCCTCTTTATAATGTTGGGGGTGTTAAGACTCTTGCTTTTCTTTTGTAGGAAAGAAGTCACCCATGCTTGACCCAAAGATCTGCAAGATCACATATTATCTCTTTCATTGTAGGCATCAAGACATTTTTTAAGCACATATTATTCAACAAATGATATTTTCAGTTTCAGTAGATAATAAAAAACAAAAACTCCAGGCATATTCTGCCTATTCATGTAGAAACAGACACCCAGTGATTTATTTCATCATAATAAAAAGTATTTATGCCATGATTCATATCTTTAATGCAGTGTCATTATTCTGTGGCTGTGCTAACTGTAGAGGAAGAGTTGTTTATAGTCACAGACAGCGTCAGACTGAGACCCAAGAGTTATTCCAAGAATGGTGACAAGAACAGAGTGTGTTAGAAGGAGATGCCCAGCTGGGAGAAGAATGTGTGAAGTAGAAGTAACCTAAATATTCTATTATCTTCTGTGCTTTTCTTCTCTCCAGGGAGAATTTCTTTGTTCTGGTCTTCATTAGAGCCCCTAGTTCCTTCACATTTCATTCTTTAATGATGATTTTCTTTGAACATCCAAGTTTGTAATGGAATCTCTCTCCACAAATTTCACTGGGGTTTCCACAGAAGAAGGTATACACATATACATGCGCCAGTATGGGCTGGTCCAGACCAATCACAGAACACTACTGCACAGTATATAGTCTGACCATTTGACTACTACTAACAAAGCCTTATTTTTCTCTTATCCTGAGACAGATACAACAATTATAACTCTGGGGTAATGCTAGGGAACTTGATTTTCTTTTAGAAAGTTAGACTTTTTCAAAGGATAATATAAGCAAACACCGATATACTCATGTCCCCGATTTAAAAGCTCTTAATAATTTTTATATTTTCATATAGCCTTTCTGTGTATGCTTTTATTATTTTTTTAAAAAAGCACAAGTCATATAGATGCATTCTTTTTCAGGTTTAAAGTTTTTTAACTTTTATTTTAAGTTTAGGGATACATGTGCAAGTTTGTTATATAGGCAAATTGCATGTTGTGGGGGTTTGGTGTATAGATTATTTCATCACCCAGCTAATAAACATAGAATTCAATAGGTAATTTTTTGATCCTCACCCTCCTGCCACCCTCCACCCTCAAGTTGGCCCCAGTGTCTGCTGTTCCCTTCTTTGTGTTCATATATACTCAATGTTTAGCTCCCACTTATAAATGAGAATATATGGTATTTGGTTTTCTGTTCCTGTGTTAATCTGCTTAGGATAATGGCCACCAGCTCCATCCATGCTCCTGCAAAGGATGTGATCTGATTCTTTTTTATGGCTGCATAGTATTCCATGGTGTATGTGTACCACATTTTCTTTATGCAGTCTACCATAGATGGGCATTTAGGTTGATTCCATGTCTTTGCTATTGTGCATAGTGTTGCAATGAACATACAATGCATGTGTCTTTATGATGGAATGATTTATATTTCTTTGGGTATATACCCAATAATGGGACTGCTGAGTCTAATGGTAGTTTTGTTCTAAGTTCTTTGAGAAATCTCCAGACTGCTTTCCACAATGGTTGAACTAATTTACACACTCTCTAACAGTGTATAAGTGTTTCCTTTTTTCCATAGCCTCACCACCCTCTATTGTTTTCTGACCTTTTAATAATAGCCATGCTGACCAGTGTGAGATGGCATCTTACTGTGATTTTGATTTGCATTTCTGTAATGATTATTGATACTGAGCTTTTTTTCATATGCATGTTGGCTACATGTATCTCTTCTTTTCAAAAGGGTCTGTTCATGTCCTCTGCCTACTGTTTAATGGGGTTGTTTGTTTTTCTGTTTTAAATTTGTTTAAGTTCCTTATAGATTCTGGACATTAGACCTTTGTAAGATGCTTAGTTTGCAAAACTTTTCTCCCATTCTGCATGTTTACTCTGTTGATAGTTTCTTTTGGTGTGCATAGCTCTTTAGTTTAATTAGGTCCTATTTGTCAATTTTAGTTTTTGTTGCAATTGCTTTTAGTGTTTTCATCATTAAGTCTTTGCCAGTTCTTTTTTTAAATATATAAGATGTAAAACTCCCCTTTGACTATATTTCCAGACCATTGCTCTCTCCCTGTTCCTCAGAGATAACCATTATGATAAGTCTGATATTCATCCTTTTAATACTTTTACATGTATCAATAGAAATTTAGAAATATAATATTTCTGAATTTTGAAAAGCTATATATATATATATATATATATATATATGGAATTTTTCTATACATTTCATTCTGCAATTTGTTTTTTAAATTTAACATTAAGTGTTTTAGAGCTATTCTTACTGATTGATATAGCTCTGATCTCTTTCTTTTATCTGAATAGTAATCCATTTCATGAGAATCCCATATTTTATCTATTCCTTTAATGATGGATGTCTGGGTTGTTCTTAATTTTTTTTTTTTTTTTTTTTTTTTTTTGCTATTCCTAACAATGTTGTAACAAACATCCATTTATGAGTCTTCTTGTATACATGGTCAAATATTTCTCTAGGGTGTACACCAAGAAGGGGAAATGTTAGCTTTTAGGGTTGACACCTTTCTCATTTTACTAGATACTGTTACATTCCTCTCCCAAGTGGCTGTTCCAATTTACATACCCAAAAGCATGGTATGAGATTATCTGTTTATTCATTCTCCTCTATACTGGCAGGATTGTCATACTTTTTAATTATGGTTAGTCTGATGAGTAAAAGATGCTTTCTCATTGTAGTTTTAATTTACATTTCCCTGATTACTGGTGAGATTGAATTTCTTTTTATATGTTTATTGACCCTTTATGTTTCCTCTGGATCCATTATATGCTTACATTATCTCTGCTGATTTTTTCCTACATACAGAAAAAGTACACTGAAAAGCATTTATGCATACAAAGAAGCTGGAAGAAGAGGGAAAACCATCTTCAGCATTGTTTACTAGAGCAGTTTTCTTTAATCTACCTGAATAAGATGACTTCATTGTGCAATTTCATTTTAGGAAGAAGAGACTATGGTATCACATTTATTTACTCCATAGATATTATCTAATCACAAAGCACCTTCAAAACAGAAACAAATTCTATGCAACTTTCTTCAGAATTAACACATTAGCATTCTTTAAGTAAACGTCACTGTGTAATAGCTAAAATGGGTTTTGGAGTCAGAAGGAGTTGGCTTCCTATATCAGTTCTGCCAGTTTCTACCTAGAAGGAACTTGGGAGGACTATTTAGTGTCTCAGAGTCATTTGTATATTTTCTTAGACTTTTAGCTCCAGACTCAGCGTTCACCTCTCCATCCACTTCCTTGTTTTCATGACAGTTATACAGCTTGGTTTCACAGTCTTTGAATTTTTCATTTGGACACTCTCTCCTTGCTGCTTCCATGATCCATTAGCATGGCCTCACTTAGAACCAGGTTATTACTTATGATCTACCTCCAAGAATACCAACTCCAAACTTCCTTTCTGGCCATCCTGCTCTTTCATTTCTGATCCTTCACTTTACTTGTTATAGTATCTTCCATCCCACTAGCCCTACCCTATGTTCTCAGGTCCTTAGCCCCTTTTCTCCTTACCAGCTTGTCTAGCAGGCTAAAGCCTTGTTCGTCAATGCGTTCTCTCTCCAGGGCTCCCCTGGTCCTTCCCTTGCATCCACCTTGCAAGTGCTCAGTCTCAAGCACACCTGCTGTGAGTTTTCTCTGCTCTTCCCATCATGAGCTATTCAGCACCAGGATAATTAGATTAAATACAGCAGTGGTTCTCCAAACACCGGTCCTGGACCAGCAGCATCCATATCACTTAAGAACTTATTAAAAGTATGCATTCTTGAACCCCACCCCACACCTACTGAATTAGAAAATGTGGGCCTGGGACCCAGTAATCTGTGTTCAACATTCTCTCCAGGTGATGCACTGCACCTTTTTGACCTCAGCTGAGGCTTCTTGACAAATCTTTGATTGACCCTTCAATTGACTGCCTATCTGCCAAAATTTTCAAACTAAAGTGCAGATTCCCCAATGTTAACAATTCTAGTTTAGTATATCTTAGTGCAACTCAAGAATCTGCATTTCTAATATGTGCTCCATGAGTTCTGATTCAGGAGGGTCTGTGGATCACACCATAGCAAACACTGGGGAAAAAAGATCCCTCATGGGATTTAATACCATTAACCTCAACCCATCTCTCTTTCATTTGAAAAGGACGTGGCCTCTCTATTGAGCTCAGGGAGTTGAAAGCTTAATCTGATTCTTTCCTGCCTTTTCTGATAACTCTTTCAATTGCTTCCCATTTATGCTCCCCTACATACGGAATTCTCTTTTATGCTTAAAAACATTTCCATGATATTGCTACACCTTTGGATTCTAATTTTATTTTATTCCATTTCTTCATTAACAGAGCACTTGAAAGAGTGAAGGAACCACACAACTTATATATCTTCACACTCACACTCACTTCTACCACCATCAACACTTCACTGAAATTATTCTCTTGACATTTCCTAGGGACTTCAAAATTGTCCAGTCAAATGACCTTTTCAGTTTACCTTCTCTCCCATTCTAAAATTTTATTCTGATGATCAGCCTCTCTTATAAAACTCTCCCTTCGACTGGCTTCCCATGACAACAACTTCTATGGCTCAGCTTTCTCCTTTTCTTTATGTTTTGTGGCTTCCATACCTCCAGTTCTCCCCATGAAGAGTTTGTTTTCCTTGCTCTTTTCTTTTTTACATGTTAATCAATTTTTTTTCGTTTTCAATTGAGATGTAATTTACATACGATAAAATTCAGCATTTAAAAAATGCAATTCAGTAGATTTTGTTATATTCACAGAGTTGTGCAACCGCCATCACAGTGTACTTTCAGAATATTTTTATTGCTTCCCTCCTGCCCCCTCAAAGAACCCACCCTGTACCCATTAGCAGCCACTCCCTATTCCTCCTTCCCTGCAGCCTCTGGCAACCACTAATCTTTTTGTCTCTGTGGATTTCCTTATTTGAGACATTTCATATACATGGCATCATACAATATGTGGCCTTTTGTGTCTGGCTTCCTTCACTTAAAATAATGCTCTCAAGATAGATCCATTTTGTATCATGCATCAGAATTTCATTCTTTTTATGTCCAAACAATATTTCACTGTATGGTTATATCATATTTTATCATTTCATTAGTTGATGGAAATTTGATTTGTTTCCACCTTTTCACTACCATAAATATTGCTTCCATGAAATTTTATGTACAAGTTTCTGTGTGGATGTATGTTTTCAATTGTTTTGTATATATACCTAGGAGATCAGTTGTTAGGTTATATTTTAGCTCAATGTTTAAGTTTTTAAACTCCCAAACCATTTTCCAAAGCAGCTGCATCACTTTGCATTCCTACCAGCAGTGTATGAGGATTCTGGTTTCTCCACATCCTTACCAACGCTTGTTATTCTTTAATTATAGCCACTCCAATGGGTGTGAAGTGGTATAATTTTGTGATTTTGATTTGCATTTCCTTAATGACTAATGATGTTGATAATGTTTTCATGTGCTTATTGGCTATTTACATATCTTTCTTGGAAAAATATCTATTCTAATTTTTGCCCATTTTAAAATGACTGTTTTTCTTTTCTTTCTTTTTTTTTTTTTTCTTTTTTAAGTTATCAGAGCTCTTTGTATATTCTGGATACTACTCCGATATGAGATTTATGTGATTTGCAGATACATTCTCTTTTCTTCTATGGGTTGTCTTTTTACTTTTTTGGTAGTGTCCTTTGTGTATAAATGTTTTTAATTTTGATGAAGTATAAGTTAGCTATTTTTTCTTTCCATGTTTATGCTTTTGATGTTATATCTAAAATTCCACTGGCAAATTGAGGTAATTCTCTAGAAGGATGTGTATGCTCTGAATCAGCATCCAATATATGGTAGTGTTTCTCCCATATCCAAGATTCACGGGTCCAGGAATCAAGGAGTGAAAGTGGAAGTGGCACCACTCACCATCGCCCCTAGTGACCCATTAGCAAAATTTTTCCTTCTGTTCCTACGACATTATGTTCTGCCGGGCTACAGGTCTTAGTTCCAGAGGGAAGAATGCTTCCACCAGGAGACACAACAATGATTCCATTAAACTGGAAGTTAAGATTGCTACCTGGCCACTTTGGGCTCCTCCTGCCTCTAAGTCAACAGGCTAAGAAGGGAGTTACAGTTTTGGTTGAGGTAATTGACCTGGACTGTCAAGATGAATTCAGACTACTACTACACAATAGAAGTAAGGAAGAGTATGTGTAGAATACAGGAGATACCTTAGGGTGTCTCTTAGTATTACCATACCCTATGATTAAGGTCAATAGGCAACTACAGCAACCCAATCCAGGCAAGACTATAAGTGGTCTACACCCTTCAGGAATGAAGGTTTGGGTCATTCCACCAGGTAAAAAAAAACATGACCAGCCGAGGTGCTTGCTGAAAGCAAGGGAATACAGAATGGGTAGTAGTAAAAGAAGGTAGTTATCAATACCAGCTACAACTGTGAGACCAATTGCAGAAACAAAGACTGTAATTGTCATGGGTATTTACTCCTGATTTTGTTAAGAATATGTTTGTGCATGTATACACCTGTACTAAGAAAATATCTTTGTTTTATCTCCTTTCTTTTTCCTTTATCATGTGACATAAGATTTATTGACTTCATATCAGCATTTAAATGTTGTTAACTTTATGTAATAGCATTTAGGTTAAGTATTAATGTGCTTTCAGTTGTACAAAGGATGCTGTACTATGTTAAGTGTAATTATGACCTTATTATTGTCTTTATTTGGAAATTGAATATTATTTCAAGAGATGTATATAGATTCAAGTTGATAAGGGGTAGACTTGTGATGGTTAATATTAGGTGTCGACTTGATTGGATTGAAGAATGCCTAGATAGTTGCTAAAGTATTGTACCTGGGTGTGTCTGTGAGGGTATTGCCAGAGGAGATTGACATTTGAGTCAGTGAACTGGGAGAGGAAGACCCATCCTCAGTGTGGGTGGGTGCTATCCCATTGGCTGCCAGCACTGGTAGAACAAAGCAGGTGGAAGAAGGTGGGATAAGCTGGCTTGCTGGGTCCTCTGGCTTTCATCTTTTTCCCTTGCTGGATGGTTACTTCTGTTTCTCCAGCCCTTGAACACCAGACTCCAGGTTCTTCAGCTTTTGGACTCTTGGGCTTACACCAGTGGTTTCCCAGGGGCTCTCGGGCCTTTGGCCACAGACTGAAGGCTACACTGTTGGCTTCCCTGCTTTTGACGCTTTTGGACTCAAATTGAGCAACTACTGGCTTCTTTCTTCCCCAGCTTGCAGATGGCCTATCATGGGACTTTGACTTGTGATAGTGTGAGACAATTTTCCCTAATAAATTCTATTTCCCTAAATTTCTATTTCTAGGTCCTTGAGGAAGTGCCACACTGTCTTCCACAATGGTTGAACTAATTTACACTCCCACCAACAGTGTAAAAGTGTTCCTATTTCTCCACATCCTCCAGCATCTGTTGTCTCCAGATTTTTTAATGATCACCATTCTAACTGGCACGAGGTGGTATCTGAATGTGGTTTTGATTTGCATTTCTCTAATAATCAGTGATGATGAGCATTTTTTCTTATGTTTGTTGGCTTCATATATGTCTTCTTTTGAAAGTGTTCATATCCTTCTTCCACTTTTGGATGGGTTTTTTTCCTTGTAAATCTGTTTTAGTTCTTTGTAGATTCTGGATATTAGCCCTTTGTCAGATGGGTAGATCGCAAAAATTTTTTCCCATTCTGTTGGCTGCCGGTTCACTCTAATGATTGTTTCTTTTGCTGTACAGAAGCTGTGGAGTTTGATTAGGTCCCATTTGTCTATTTTGGCTTTTGTTGCCAATGCTTTTGGTGTTATAGTCATGAAATCCTTGCCTATGCCTATATCCTGAATGGTTTTGCCTAGGTTTTCTTCTAGGGTTTTTATGGTGCTAGGTCTTATGTTTAAGTCTTTAATCCATCTGGAGTTAATTTTAGTGTAAGGTGTCAGGAAGCAGAAACTGGACCCCTTCCTGACAATTTCTTCTTTTTCAAAATTGCTTTGGCTATTCTGTATCCTTTGTAATTCCATATAAACATTCGGATTAACTTCTCAATCTCTGTAAAATATCCAAGTGGAATATATTTTAGGGATTGCATTGAATCTGTGGATCAATTTGGGGAGTAGTGCAATTTTAATAATGCTATGTCTTCTAATCAATGAACATGGGATGTCTTTCCATTTATTTACATCTTTAATTTCTTTTAATAATGCTTTGTACTTTTCAGTGTAAAGTCTTGCACTTCTATGGTTAAAGCTATTTCTAAGTATTTTGTTCTTTTTGATGCTCTTATAAATGGAATTATCTTAATTTTATTTCCCAGTTGTTCATTGCTAGTATACAGAAATATAGTTGACTTTTTTAGACTTTGCTATAACTGCTTTTTGAATATTGATCTTGTATTGTGCAACATAGCTGAATTCATTTATTAGTTCTACTAGGTTTTATTGCGAATTTCTTAGGATCTTCCATGTACAAGATCATGTGATATGTAAATATATACAGTTTTACTTCTTTTTTTTCAATTTGGATTTTTTTCCTGTCTAATTGACCTGTCTAAAATCTCCAGTAAAATATTAAATATAAGTGGCAAGATCAGACATCCTTGTCTTGTTCTTGATCTTAGGGGGAAAACTTTCAGTTTTTTGCCATTAAGTATGTGTCAGCTGTGTGTTTTTCCTAGGTGCCCCTTATCAGGTTGAGTAAATTCCATTCTATTTCTAGTTTGCTGAGCAATTTTATCTTGAAGTTGTGTTGAATTTGTCAAATGCATTTTCTGTATCTTTTGAGACAATCATGTGAGTTGTTTAAATCCTTTATTCTATTAATATAGTGTATCACATTGATTGCTTTTTGTATGTCGAATTAACCTTACATTTATGGAATAAATCCCACTTGGCCATGGGGTATATTCCCTTTTATATGTTGTCGGATTCCATTTGCTAGGATTTTGTTGAGACTTTTGCATATGTAATCATAAAGGATATTAATCTGTAGTTTTCTTGTCATGACCACCTGGTTTGGGTATCTGGATAATACTGAAAATGTAGAATAAATTGCAAAATATTTCTTGCTATTCTATTGCTTCAGAAGAGTTTGTGAAGTTCGGTGTTAATTTTTCTTTAAGTGTTTGGTGCCATTCACCAGTAAAGCCATCCAGGACAGGGCTTTTCTTTGTGAGAAGTTTATTTTTATTAATAGTTCAATTTCCTAATTTATTATAGGTATATTCAAATTTTGTATTTCTTTGTGAGTCATATTTTGTAGTTTGTTTCTTTCTCATTTGTCCATTTCATTTGTGTAATCTATTGATACACTATTGTTTATAGTATTCCCATATGATTCTTTTTATTTTGGCAATGTAGGTAGTAATGTTCCCCTTTCCCTCCTGATTTTAAGGATTTGAGTCTCCTCTCTTTTATCTTTGAGCAGTTTAGCTGTTTATTAATTTTGTTTACTATTTCAAAGAACGAAGTTTGATTTGATGGATTTTATTCATTGTTTTTCTATTCTGTGTTTCATTAATTTTTGCTCTAATTGTTATTTTTTCCTTTCTTTTCTTTGCTCTGGGTTTAAGTTGCTTTTCCTTTTCTAGTGTCTTAAGGTGGAAGTTTAAATAATATATTTGCTATCTTTCTTCATTTTTAATATAAATATTTACAGCTGTAAATTTTCCTATAAGCACTGCTTTCACTGCATTTCATATGTTTTGGTGTGTGTATCTTTGTTTTCATTCATTAAAGTATTTTTGAATTTCTCGTAATTTCTTCTTTGGCCCATTTGTTATTTAAGAGTATGTCTTTTGGTTTCCATATAGTTGTGATTTTCCCAAATTTCCTATTACTTTCTAATTTCATTCCACTATGCTTGAAATACATACTTTGTATCATTTTAATTCACTTAAATTTACTAAGATTTATTTTATGACCTAATATATGGTCTATCCTAGATAATGTTTCATGTGCACTTGAGGAGAATGTGTTTTTTGCTGTTGTTTGAAGTGTACCAGAGATGTCTTTTAGGTCTAGTTGATTTGTAGTGTTGCTGAAGTCTTCTATTTCCTTGTGGATTTTCTGATACCTGTTCTTTTTTTGAAAGTGGGTATCGAAGTCTCCAAATTTAATTGCTATATTATCTGTTTCTCTCTTTAATGCTATCAAGTTTTCCTTCACACGTTTTAGGACTGTTGTTAGATGCATACTTACTTAGAATTATTTTTTTCTTCTTGATGAATTAACCCCTTTATCTTCATATAACATCCTTTCTTGTCTTTAGTAACAAATCTGTTATCATAAACTCTATTTTGTCTGATATTAGTATAGCTATTTTATCTCTCATTTAGTTACTGTTTGCATGGTATGTTTTTTTCCATCTATTTACTTTCAACCATTTTATATCTTTGAATCTAAAGTGTGATTGTAAAGCATGGACATAATCAGCCATCTCAACAGAAGCCATGAATAGAGATGGGACTATTCAGCAGAAACACTGCTATATGAGACTAAAGAAAACAAGGAAAATGTCATAAAATGAAGGAAGACTGTTGGATTTCTTAGACCTTACAGGACTGGACCATAGAGCTATTTCTGTCTCTTTTGATATTCTCAGACATCATTCTTATATTTCCTTTCGTTCTTTAGAAGTGGTTTCCTTTGGTTCTTTGAACATGTTTAAAATGGTTTATTTAAAATTTTGTCTAGCAAGCCTAATGTCTGGTTTCCTCAAGTGTAGTTTCTATTCACTGCTTCTTTTCCTACATATGGGCTATATTTTCTTATTTCTTCTCATGTCATGTATTTTTTGTTGAAAACTGGACACTTTAAATAATAAATTGTGGTAACTCTTGAAATAAGATTATTCCCTCTCTATAGGGTTTCTTGTTGCTGCTACTTGTTGTTATATGTTTTCTTAGTGACTTTTATGAATTGATTCTGTGAAGTTTGTATTCTTTGACATGTTTGGCCATAAAAGTTTCTATTCTGTAAGTTTAGTGGCCAGCTAATTTTTGGACTGAGATTTCCTTAAATATCTAAAACCAATAATTCTCCCAGTCTTTGTAGAAAGGCCCTGTATGTGTTTTAGCCAGTGCCAGCAGCACTCAGGAAATTTACAACCTTATCATAACCTTTACTTCCTGCTTGTGCAAAACCTCAATGTCAGCTAAAGGTGAGTGCTTAGAGCCTTCTCAGGCTTTTTCCTGTATATAAACATAGCCTTGGGAATGCACACACGCCTATGTATATGCATGGCTTTCTTGGATTTCTAGGAATATAGTAGAGCTTTACAAAGTCTCCTGTGAACATCTCATTCTCTAACAATTTCTTTTGGTTTTTTGGCCTGGTTTTTGTATGCTCCAATTGCTGTCACTACCTGAGGCAGCTGCCTTGTTGAGCAATTGCTGCTGATTGTTTTCACAAATGCCTCCAGGAATTTTTGTATACTGTTGGCACTGAGTGAAGTGTGAGTCAGGTCAAATAAAGGCAAGTCCTGAGAATGAGGGTTTACAGGTAACTGCTAGGTAGATCAACTAATGACAATTCTCTAAGAATGATGTATTGAGGAGACTCCATTTTGAAGAAACTCCAAAAACATTCTGTCCCTTTAACATTTGCTAGCCTATTTGGATGGGAATAGGAAAAGTTAAAATGCTCCAAAGCTTATTGCTCTTAATAAGATTTAGTTATTTTTCTTTAATAAATGCTCCTCAGATTGTTGCAAAATTTTAATTTCCAGAGTTTTGAAAATGTTGATTTTGACAATTTTTGCCAGTGTTCTCATTGCTTTTATGGGGGAACTGGCATTATGGAGATCCTTATTCTACTTTTCCTGTTGATGTCATCACTGTTAATGTAATATTGACTGCTACATCTGTGTTCCCATTTCACCTGACCTCCACCTGAATTTCCCTTGATACATACCTCAAATTTAATAAGTTGTAAATAGAACTAATAGTCTCTTTTCTCAAATTTGCTCCTGCTTCCAATGTTCCTGTTAAAGGCTTTACTGCAAGGCCAGAGAAAATGAAACTGGCAAAGCAGATGGAGGAGTCATCAAAATGGCAGTAGAATCTAATCATAATTATCTGTGTTAATCTGGTGCTGCTGGGTGTGAAAGCAATGAAAAGATTAAGACTTGGAAATTTCGGAATTTGATTTACAAGATTGACACCAAACTTCCCACTGCTTCTATAATATTAGACTCAATTGAATAATTATTTGTGCTGTGCAATTAATTGCTTGCTCCACAGACCAGCTGAATTGTAACCCACTTCATTGAATTTCTTACACCAAGTAGGTGCTCAATAAATGACTATTTAATAACAGCCTAAAACTTAATTAAGTAAATAACATAAATGGGTTTCTTTATTTCTCACTTGCTCTCTTTCTCTGTTTCATAAACCAGGGATCTTATCTCCTTCCCAGCTAGAAATTTCTCCGAAAAGTCATGAATATAATTACTTTTTAAAGTATTTCATTGACATGTCAACCTGAATTATATATCAAAGAGAGCCCAAATGAGAGTTTGGTATGTGATATAAGACCTAATATGATTTCATGCCTCCTTGTGGGCATTCAATAAATATTAATTGTGCTGGGAGTCGATCTAGCAAATGATAGCTGATTCTGTTATTGCCCATCTTTTACATTTCATACCTGTATGCTTGACACAGAACACTGGAAATCAAGGACTGGCATTCACCACAATGAAATAAACAACAGAATTTTTAAGCAGCGAGCATGACCCATGGAGCTGACCTAAAATAGTAAAGTCCTTCACTTAGGCCTTTAAGAAAAAAGTGGCACTGAAAGACTCAGGACAGGCCCACATGACATAAGTATATCTAAACTATTTTTTATGATGGGAGATTTTTACTTTATTGTTTCCGTGTGCTTGAATGTGTGCATGCATATGAGAGAGAGAAAAAGGAGAGACAGAGAGAGGGAATTGTGTAGACATGTCTGAATAGGTTTATATTCTCTATTCCTCAAGCTGAAAGCTTTATGGAGTAAAACAACAGAATGTAAAAATGGAATAAAAATTCATTAATAGATGCCTACATGAAATATTTCAAGATTTAAACATTATGTATAATTATTAGTTTCCTTACAATTCGGTAAAAAATAAATATGTGTAGTTATCTGAGTAAATACATTCTTGGTTAATAGTGAGTTTTCATCATTTGTTACATGAATGGATGAACAATGAATGCAAACAGTTTCTTTTAAAAATTAAATGGAAATACAGTGTTGCATGTTCGTATTTAAGTAAATAACGTTTGTGTCTTTTGCAAAAACATAGTCAAGTCCAAGGTCTAGTGTGTTACATAATGCCCCTTATTAAAGGAAAGATTTCTTCTATCAGTCTGCTAAAAACTGAGGCTGCAGTATTATGTTAACTGTCTAAGGATGTCTGGCCAAGGTTCAAGTACATTTTTTTTTAATTTTTTTGACAAGGTATAGTTTACATATAGTAAAATGCACGTATCTAAAGGGTATACAGCTTGATGAATTTTTACTTACTTTGAGAAATGAAACATTTACATCTCAGTAGACTCCCGCATCACCCCCTCAGTCAATACCCTTGCCCAAAGGCAACTACTTTCCTGACCTTTTACAACACAAATTAATATTGTCTGGTTTTGAATTTTACATAAATGGAATTATATAATATTTATTCCTTCGTGTATGAATCCTTTTATACCACATAATCTACATTGTTGTATGTAGCTCTAGTTTACTTTTTTCATTGTTGTGTAGTATTCCATTGTAGCAATATAGCATATGTTATTTGTTCAGTCTACTGCTAATGGACATTTGACTTGGTTTCCAGTTTTTGGCTATTTTGAATACTACTCTATGAACATTCTTTTGTGAACATAAACACATTTCTTTGTTGGTAATAGAACTCTGTGTCATATGATATGTGTATATTTAGCTTTGGTAGGTACTACTAAAGAGTTTTCCAAGGTGAATATACCAATTTTCATTACTACTAGCAATGTATGAGAGTTCCAGTTGCTTTACATCATTACTTTTTAATATATCATTCAGAATCATAGGTCCTTTTTGTTCATTTGAGTTTTATTAGAAGAAGTTATTTTTTTAATCCCATTTCTTCTAATTCTAAACTAATTTCAGTTGGTGGTGGACGATTCTCCCAAGCATATGATTTTTTTCCAACTGAGAAACAGATTCCTTTTTCAATAGAAATGAAGATACAGACTTCTACAACATATTTATTTGCTCTGCCTGTCTACCAATGAGAAGAAAATGCCAACTGAAAACTTTTTAAAAAATACCTAGTTTACTCAAAGAAAATAACATGCCTTGAAGGCAATTTCTTAATAGAGAGAAATTGAAACAGCAGACTAATTGCCTGTTTGTGACACCCATGTAATCAACTTGGTAAGTAAAAACTCAAGAATAATGTTCAATATTCTCTAGAATGGGCCAGAAGCCCTTCAATGCAGATTCAGGTACTCTCTCTCTCTCTCTTTTTAATTTATGTCTTATAGTAGATCTCTCTTAGGGTCAGTAGAGCACATGCAGATTTCACACTACATACTCTCTCTGTGCATGATAAAATCAAGCACAGACTTTATCATGCTGAGATCTCCATTTATAGTTGTGGTAATTTCTATTATATTTCACAATGCCAAACACTACTTTTCATCTAGAGCTTTGGGTCATGTTTTCCAACGTGGCTCTTTACAGTCTAGTTCCAACTATGAATAAGTACTAGTTGTTACTCTTAGCATAGTCATTATTTTTCTTTCTTTAAACAACATATACTATACTCAGGAGTATATTCAGTCAAATCAGAAAAATTAGATGACATTAAAATACAGTTACTTCTGAAGAAAGCTTTTGGGACTGTATAATAGTGGAGAGGTAAAACTGTTTAACAGATTAAATATTTTTTCATGGTTCACGGAAAATTGGAAAAGCAATTCTAAATTCAGAGCTATTTCTTAGACTTTTATGTTGCTCCCCAATCTGTTTATTCTAATTGTAAATTAGATGCTTATGTTCTCCTTTATCAATTGCATCTTGACGTACAAGATGATCAGTCCATGCACACATGGACAGTTAAGAATAGCATGAAATTCTATTTCGTGTTTTGTTTCACTCAGTCACTTAACATTTGTTCATCTATCAAATGCCACTCAGTCCTGTCCCTTAGCATTGGCCCTGTCAGTATAACATGGAAAATCTAGGAAGAGATCCTTTATTTTTCCTCAGGAGCCTGGTTTTTAAACAGAAGTTATGTCTTCCCAGTGTCCACCAGAGTCACATACTATCCAGCAGTACTGAAGTAAGAATGCTTTAAGCGGTATTTATCTTTAATACCTTTATGTAATAAATTATGACTTTGGAAATAGTAACATTTTTTAAAGATACATATAATTTGGCCTTCAAAATGCCCAGCTTGCCTATGTCCCATAAAGATCCCATTAGCAGTTTATCTCATTAACAGCCATTTGTACTCATCAGTTCAGGCTGTGTTTTCCCACTGGGACATCATTTACACTGCTCTAAACATATTTTCACAACATTCACCTGACAACATCAGCTGAGAGAAAAATCTTCAGACTGCAGAGAAACATCAGGAGGCCATGAACTCCTAATCAACCCACCAAATTATGAAAATGGTGTGTATATCTCTTTGAAAATATCCTTGGCAATAATTAATCAAGAAAAGAAACAGTAGATAGTCCAAAGACTTTGGCTTAGTATCCTTCTTCCTAATTGTTAAGAGGAGATTTCAAGGTGTTCATGTGATGGCCAAGGTTCATGGCTGCTGTCTCCCTTGGGAATTGCCACTAGAGAACATGTGGAAAGAAAAATGATTTTTGTTTTTTGAAGTTCTCAAGGAAGCAGAAACAGGGTAACCAAGGATCACCTGGTGAAAGGTCTCCTTTAATGAGCAAATAAAAATGATTTATAATTAGTACATGTACATAATTTTAAAATGAGATCACACCAAAAAGAAATCTATTCCCTTAACTGGTAAATAAATAATTCTTCTAATCTCCTTTAACACATTTATTTCTACAACAATTTACTTTCACATTTCCTTATAAAGTGACCCTTTAACTTAAAACAGAGTTTCTGTATTGTACTTCACTCCAGTTGCATTTCACTGTACTGGGAACCTGGAGATGCCTGATATGATAATTTAGGGTGTGAATTAAATTTACAGCTGCATCCCTTGGTGATGTGGTTGGTACCCATACTGGATTTCATTGGATAGCCTTTCATTGTGATCTAGGTCCTTGCTACTCAAGCCTACACAAAGTATGGTCTTCAAACCATCAGCATTAGTATCACTTGGGAACTTGTTAGAAATTCTGGATCTCCCAACCAGATTTTATAAATCACAATCTTGGGGTGCACTGGAGGACTAGTAGTTGCTGTTTTAAGAAACATTCCAGGAGATTCTTCTGCATGCAAAATGTGGGAAGCACTTGTCTAGGGTATAGTGTTCATAAAATCAAAACTATTTATTTTGCCACACTGTCTCACATCTTACTGCCTTTGGATGAGTTGTAGCCTCTATCATAAATTTCCTTTTTATTTTTTTCACTGTAGCACTCCAAATGGCTTAATATTTTTCAGGTGCTGAAAAAGAACTGTGAATCAGTGAATATTTATAGCTGTTTTATTTGTAATAGCCAAAAACTGGAAACACCTAAAATACCCTATAATAAGTGAAGAGGTAAACAAAAGATGGTACATTCCATAATTTGAAATACCACTCAGCAATAAAATGGAATGAACTACTGATATACCCAACAACTAGATGGATCTCAAGGGCGTTATGCTGTGTTTTAAAAAGCCAATCTCAAGAGGTACATGGTGCATGATCTTACTTACATAATATATTTTACGTGACAAAATGATAAAGAACAGATTAGTGGTTGCCAGTGGTTAGGTATAGTGGGGAGGAGAGCTTGGTATAACTAAAAAGGTAGCACTTGGGAGATCATTGTGGTGGGATAATAGTTCTGTATCTTGATTGCTGTGGTGGTTACACAAATCTACACATCTGATATAATGGCAGAGAAGCATGCATGTACATTGTATCAATGTTAATTTCCTGCTTTAGATCTTATACTATAATTTCATTAGCTGTAACCACTGTGGAAAACTATGTCAATGTATGTGGAACTTCTCTGTACTATTCTTTGCAGTGTCCTGTGAATCTTTAATTATTTCAAAATAAAAAACATTTAAAAAAAACAATAGGCTTACTATTTGGCATTAAACAAAGAGATAGGAAATGTTGTTGGGGGTGAGAGTAAGACTTCAGGCACTTCAGTGCTAGAGCCAGAGAGAACTCAAGAAAGAATATATTCAGGTTGAAAGGAATCCTGGAGAGAGTTGGAAACTTTCTTTTATAAGTACTAGGATGCAGAGAAGCCCCACATTGGACTGTGAAATCCCTAACAGCCATGATCATGATGTGATGTACATGACAATCACACAGAACAGATAAAAATATTCATGGACAGAACAAATGAATAAATGAGTGTCAGGTCCTAGGTAGTGCCTTGTTGGTGGCAGGCAGAAAGAAGAGCTGGAAATAGGCTTTGTGGAAGACTAGGAATTCCAGCCAGTCTCATACAGGTACCTGTCAGAAGCTATCCTAGGTTAACCTTAGGAAGTTTTCTGAATGTATGGTTTTCTAGTGTTTCAAAGTAGGAGGGAGAAAAGGAAAAGGCTTAAAACTTCAGTCAATGTCAAAGCAGTCAATCTCTGGCCAGACTTGTGGTGTCAGGACTGTGATTCTGTGTGCTTAGGCATTTATTCTACTTTTGTAACTTCTTCATTTCCTTTTAGATTCTTGGTGAAGTTCTTTCCAAATTTTTAATTTATGATGAATTTCATAAGTCAGAATGACCTGCTTATGCCCAGAAGAACTCAGAAGACAAGCATAGAGGCCAGACCATAGCAGGAGGAATTTTTCAAGCTAGACATCAGGAAAAAAAACCTAAAAGAAATGATGCAGTTAATGAGGTGGACCCTCCTAGAGAGAGATGTCAGAGAAAGGTGTGACCTCTGCTTTCATTCCAAGAGGGCTGATAATTTTTATGGGCCCTGGATATTGCTCAGTGTGTAGATGTATTAGTCCAATCTGATTTTCTTGGGCCTGTCTACAATATAAAAGTACATAACAATAGAGTAAAATACACTTACAGTATTGCCACTCTCCTCCAGTAGGGATCAGCATGCAATTCAGAGAGAATAACAGGTAACAAGAACGTCTTATAAAATAGTCAACAACCTATAAAATCACTTCATGGAGAGTAACAAATACTTGATTTCAAAACCACAAGGCTGAAGTGTGCACTTGGATTTTAAAACTAATGCAAAATGCATTAAGAATCCATTCTAAAACATTTTTGAAGTTAAGATCAAATCTACATATTTTCAGTCAATGCTTTTGTAACTGTCATGTGAACTTTAGGACATCAAACAGTCAGATATTTATTGAACACCTACAGAAGCAATGAATTTTATGTATTGAAGATCATAGAAAGAAGTAATTTTACTGGAGGTTTTAAAAAGTGTGTGTGTGTATGTGTGTGTGTGTGAGAGAGAGAGCATGCCAGAGAGAGAGAGAAAGAGAGAGAGAGAGAGAGAGAGAGAAGTTATTTCCTTCACCTTAGACATCTACTCCCACAGCCCTAAAATTCACATATGACCTCAGTCCATGTATTTATTCATTCATTCTACAAAATTGTATCCAGAACTAACTATATATCAGGTATTGTAAAAGGATAAAGGACTCCTAAATGACATGAAAGAAGGATTCAAGAAGAAAAATACATGTGAGCAGGTGGAAGAAAATTCAAGCCAGGGAACAGGAGGCTAGAGGATGAAAAATGAAAGGGAAACAACAGAAAAAATGTAAGCATTTCTGGAGATACTCAACAGAAAGGGGTTCTGACATCTTGAAAGAAGTTGTACAGGTACCAGCAAACATGAATAATCCAATGACCATGCAAAAGGACAGTGAGTTCCTTAGGTTGGGAGTTAAATCCTATTTATTTGTCTTTGATTAACCTATGCCAAGTATAGAATTTTATCCATAGTAAGCATTCAATAAATATTAGTTCAATGAAGGAATGAATAAGGAAAGTTGATACTTATTTTCTGAGAAACCCAGAAATGCTACGTATGTACAAACCTGATATGACACATTGCGGGTACACTGCCTCCCTACAGAATCTTTCAAGACTTACTAAAACCACTGGTTGATATCCAAGCAAGAAAGTCAAAGAAGTGATGGAAACATCCCTGAGCCCCAAGGTCCTTCACTTTTTCTTTATAGGATTTGACTTCAAAGTCTTCAGAGAAATTCTTCAGTTTTCTTCCAGGTTAGAAAAAGATTATAATCTTCAAAAAGAAAATTCCTATAGCCCATAGTTTTCTGTCTTTAAGTATTTGGAAGACTACTGCAGATAATGGAAATGTATAGTAGGTGTTAATATGCATAGGATTAGAGCTTTGGAGAAGCTGATCCCACAAAAATACAAAAGATCCTCAAAAAGTATTATGAACACCCGTATGCACATAAACTAGGAAATCTAGAGGAAATGAATAAATTCCTGGAAACAGAAAATCTCCTAAGTTTGAGTTAGGAAGAAATTGAAACCCTGAATAGACCAATATCAAGTTCCAAAATTGAATAAGTAATGAAAAACTTTCATTAAAAAATTCCCCAGAACAGATGGATTCACAGCTGAATCAGATGTACAAAAAGATCTAGTAGTACCAATTCTACTGAAAACTATTCCAAAAAATCAAAAAGGAGAGACTCCTCCCTAACTCATCCTGTGAAACCAACATCACTCTGATACCAAAGCCTAGCAAAGATGCAATGAGAAAAGAAAACGACAGACCTATATTTCTGATGAACATACAAAAATCTCCAACAAAATACCAGTAAGCAAAATCCAAGAGCACGTTAAAAAGTGAATTCACCATAATCAAATAGGCTTCATTCCTGAAGTTGGTTCAACATGCACAAATCAGTATATGTGATTCACCACATAAACAGATTCACCACATAAAACAGAATCCGATCATCTCAGTAGATGCAGAAAAAGCTTTTGATAAAGTCCAACATCCTTCATGATTTAGAAAAAAACCTGAAGAAACTAAATAGCAAAGGAACGTGCCTCAAAATAGTAAGAGTCAACTATGACAAACCTGCAGCTAACATCATACTAAATGGATAAAACCTGGAATCATTCCCCTTGAAAACTGGAAGACAGGATGCTCACTGTCACCACTCCTATTTAACGTAGTAGTGGAAGTGCTAATCAGAGCAGTTGGGCAAGAGAAAGAAATAAAAATTATTCAAGTAGGAAAAGAAGGTAAAATATCTCTCTTCGTGAATCATATGATTATATACGTAGAAACCCCTAAAGATTATGCCAAAAGGCTCCTGAAAATGATAAACAACTTCAGTAAAGTTTCAGGATACAAAATCAATTACAAAAATCAGTAACATTTTTATACACCAATAACATTAAAACTGAGAGTCAAATCAAGCAAACAATCCCATTTGCAATAGCTAGAAAAAAATAAAATACTTAGGAATACATCTAACCAAGGAGGTGAAAAATCTGGAGCTACAAAACACTGCTGAAAGAAATGGTAGATGACACAAACATGTGGAATTGACATTCCATGCTCATGGATTGGAAGAAACAATATCATTAAAATACTGACCAAAGCAATCTACAGATTCAACACTCTTCCTATCATGCTACCAATGTCATTTTTCACAAAACTAGAAAAAACTATTTTCAAATTCATATGGAACCAAGAAAGAGCCTGAATAGCTAAAGCAATCCTAAGCAAAAAGAACAAAGTTGGAAGCATCACATCACCTGACTTCAAACTATACTCTAAGGCTATGGTAACCAAAACAGCAATGTACTAGTATAAAAACAGGAATATACACCAATAGAACAGTATATAGAACCCAGAAATAAAGCCACACACCTACATCCATCTGATTTTGGACAAAGTCAACAAAAGTAACGGGGAGATGGCTTCCTGTTCAGTAAATTGTGCTGGAATGGTTGGCTAGCCATTGCCAAAGAATGAAACTGGACCCCTACCTTTCACTATATACAAAAATTAACTCAAGGTGAATTAAAGATTTAAATGTAAAACTTCAAACTATAAGAATTCTAGAAGAAAACCTAGGAAACACCATTCTGAACATCAGCCTTAGAAAAGAATTTATGACTAAGTCCTCAAAAGCAATTGTAACAAAAATGAAAATTGTCAAGTGAGACCTAATTGAACTAAACAGCTTCCCAACAGAGTAAACAGACACCCTACAGAATGTGAGAAAATATTGGCAACCATGCATCTGAGAAAGATCTGTCATCCAGAATCTATATGGAATTTAAACAACTGAACAAGCAAAAAGCAAATAACCCTGTTAAAATATTGGCAAGGCTTGGCCAGGCATGGTGGCTCATGCCTGTAATCCCAGCACTTTGGGAGGCCAAGGGGGCAGATCACAAGATCAGGAGTTTGAGAGCAGCATGACCAACATGGTGAAACTCTGTGTCTACTGAAAATGCAAAAAAAAATAAAAATAAAAATAGCTGGGCGTGGTGGCACACACCTGTAATACCAGTTACTCAGGAGGCTGAGTTAGGGGAATTGCATGAACCAAGGAGGTAGAAGTTGCAGTGAGCCAAGATCATGCCACTGCACTCCCAGCCTGGGTGACAGAGCAAGACTCTGTCTCAAAAAAAAAAAGGTGAGGCTCACTGCAACCTCCACCTCCCAGGTTCAAGCAATTCTCCTGCCTCAGCCTCCTGAGTAGCAGGGATTACAGGCACATGCCACCACACCTGGCTAATTTTTGTATTTTTAGTAGAAACAGGGATTCACCATGTTGGCCAGGCTGGTCTCAAACTCCTGACCTCAGGTGATCCGCCCATGTGGGCCTCTCAAAGTGCTGGGATTACAGGCATAAGCCACCACACCCCACCTAACCCAGAGGATTATAAATCATTCTACTATAAAGACACATGCACACATGTTTATTGCATCACTGTTCACAATAGCAAAGACTTGGAACCAACCCAAATGCCCATCAATCATAGATTGGATAAAGAAAATGTGGTGCATATACACCGTGAAATACTATGCAGCCGTAAAAAAAAGGTAAATTTATATCCTTTGCACAGACATGGATGAAGCTGGAAACCATTATTCTCAGCAAACTAACACAAGAATGGAAAACCAAAAACTGCATGTTCTCATTTATAAGTGGGAGTTGAACAATGAGAAAACATGGACACAGAGAGGGGAACATCACACACTGGGGCCTATTGGGGATTTGGTGGGGTAGGGTAGGGATAGCATTAGGAGAAATACCTAATGTAGATGATGGGTTGATGGGTGCAGCAAACCACCATGGCACGTGTATACCTATGTAACAAACCTGTACATTCTGCACATGTACCCCAGAAATTAAAGTATAATAAAAAAAGAAAAGAGGAGGGGAAAATTTAGAAATAAGGCAGGAAAGATACCTGACGGCAATTTTACAACATCGAAGAGACTTTTTAGTAATGTCAGACTGAGAAATTGAGACAATTTTGTACTGTGAAGAGACAGTGAAGATTTCTTAATATTAAAATAACATAATTGGAATAGGAACAGCTCTGGAGTGCAGGTCCCAGTGAGAACAATGCAGAGGGTGAGTGATCACCGCATTTCCAAACGAGTTATTACTGCCCACAGACCAGGAGATTCCTGGACTGAAAAGTGCCATGAGTTTCCAGCACGGCTGTTTCAGCCAGTTTAGCTGGTCTCCACACAAAAACTCACACAAATCTGGGCAGCCGTTTCAACTGACACCTGGAACGCCTGAGAGACAGAGCTGCCCATTCAACTGAAAAAAAGGGTGCTGCAACAGGGAGCCAGGTGATCTGGCTCAGCAGGTCCCACCCCGACAAAGACCAGCAATCTGAAACACTCTGAATTGAGAGTTTCACTGTAAGCGCAGCTGCACCCAGGACGGTCCAGCTCTGTGGGGGGAAGGGTGTCCGCCATTACTGAGGCAATCCACCACTACCGAGGCAGTCTGCCATTACCGAGGCAATCTGCCATTACTGAGGCAGACCACCATTACAGAGGCAGTCTGCCACTACTGAGGCAGACTGCCATTACCGAGGCAGTTCTAACTATACCTCTATAAACGAAACTGCAAGGAAGTTCACACAGCAGCTGGGCAGATCCCACGGCAGCTCAGCAACACCTCTGCTGGCAGACTGTGACTAGGCTAACTCCTCGCTGGGCAGGGAATCTCTGAAAAAAGGCAGCAGCATGTCAGGAACTTATAAATAAAGCCCCACCTTCCCAGGACAGAGCACCTGGGAAAAAAGGCGGGTTACGAGTTCTGCTGCAGCAGACTTCCACACAGCAGCTCTGAATGGAACAACAGAGCTCACAGCTCAGCAGTTGAGCACCTATAAGGGACAGACTGTCTCCTCAAGCAGCTCCCTGACCCCCATATATCCAAAGAGGCACCTCATAAAGGAGAGCTCAGGCTGACATCTGCCAGGTATCCTTCTGGGATGAAGATAACAGAAGAAGAAACTGGCAGAAACCCTTACTGTTCTGCAGCTGCCACAGGTGATCCCCAGACAAGCAGGGTCTGGAATGGATCTCTAGCAGTCCTACAGCAAAGGGACCTGACTGTTAGAAGGAAAATTAAAAAACAGAAAGAAATAACTTCATCATCAACAAAAAGGATGTCCACTAAGAGACGCCATCCAAAAGTCACCAACTACAAAGACCACAGGTAGGATAAATCCACAAAATGGGAAGAAACCAGGTCAAAAAGGATGAAAACACCCAAAACCAGAGCACCTCTCCTCCTCCAAAGGATCACAACTCTTCACCAACAAGGGAACAAAGCTGGATGGAGAATGAGTCTGATGAATTGACAGAAACAGGCTTCAGAAGGTGGATAATAACAAACTTCTCAGAGCTAAAAGAACATGTTCTAACCCAATGTAAAAAAAATAAGAACCTTGAAAAAAGGTTTGACAAAATGCTAACAAGAATAAACAGCTTAGGGAAGAATATAAATGACCTGATGGAGCTGGAAAACACAACACAAGAACTTCACGAAGCATACACAAGTTTCAATAGCTGAATTGACCAAGCAGAAGAAAGGATATCAGAGATTGAAGATAAGCTCAATGAAATAAAATGAGAAAGCAAGAATAGAGAAAAAAAGAGTGAAAAGAAATGAACAAAGCCTCCAAGAAATATGGGATTATGTGCAAAGACCTGATCTACGTTTGATAGGTGTACCTGAATGTAATGGAGAGAATGAATCCAAGCTGGAAAACACTCTTCAGGATATTATCTAGGAAAACTTCCCCAACCTAGCAAGCCAGGCCAACATTCAAGTCCAGGAAATACAGAGAACACCATAAAGATATCCCTCAAAAGAGCAACCCCAAGGCACATAATCATCAGATTCACCAGGGTTGAAATGAAGGAAAAAATGCTAAAGGCAGCCAGAGAGAAAGGTTGGGTTACCTACAAAGGGAAGCCCATCAGACTCACAGTGGATCTCTCAGCAGAAACCCTACAAGCCAGAAGAGAATGGGGGCCAATATTCAACATCCTTAAAGAAAAGAACTTTCAACCTAGAATTTCACATCCAGCCAAATTAAGTTTCATAAGCGAATGAGAAAGAAAATCCTTCATGGGCAAGCAATTGCTGAGAGATTTCATCACAATCAGGCCTACCTTACAAGAGCTCCTGAAAGAAGTACAAAACAAGGAAAGGAATAACCAGTACCAGCCACTCCAAAAATGTACCAAATGGTAAAGACCATCGACACAATGGAAAAAAAATGTGTCAACTAACCAGCAAAACATCCAGCCAGCATCAAAATGGCAGGATCAAATTCACACATACCAATATTAACCTTAAATGTAAATGGGCTAAATGCCCCAATCAAAACACACAGACTGGCAAATTGGATAAAAATTCAAGACTCATTGGTGTGCTGTATTCAGGAAACCCATCTCATATGCAAGGACACACATAAGCTCAAAATAAAGAGATGGAGGAAGATTTGTCAAGCAAATGGAGAGCAAAAAAACTCAGGAGTTGCAATCCTAGTCCCTGATAAAATAGACTTTAAACTAACAAAGATTAAAAGAGACAAAGAAGGGCTTGACATAATGGTAAAAGGATCAATGCATCAAGAAGAGTAACGATCCTAAATATATATGCACCCAATACAGGAGCACCCAGCTACCTAAAACAAGTTCTTAATGACATACAAAGAGATTTAGATGCCACAAAATAATAGTGGGAGAGTTTAACACTCCACTGTCAATATTAGACAGATCAACAAGACAGAAAATTAATGAGGATATCCAGGACTTGAACTCAGATCTGGACCAAGCAGACCTAATAGACATCTACAGAAATCTCCACCCCAAATCCACAGAACATACATTTTTCTCAGCACTGCATTGCACCTACTCTAAAACTGATCACATAATTGGAAGTAAATCACTCCTCAGCAAATGCAAAAGAAAAGAAATCATAACAAACAGTCTCTCAGACCACAGAACAATCAAATTAGAACTCAAAATTAAGAAAGTAACTAAGAACTGCACAGCTTTGTGGAAACTGAACAACTGGCTCTTGAATGTTGACTGGATAAACAATGAAATGAAGGTGGAAATAAAAATGTTCTTCAAAACCAACAAGAACAAAGACACAATGTACCAGAATATCTGGGACACATTTAAAGCAGTGTCTAGAGGGAAATTTATAGCAATAAATGCCCCAATGAAAAGCAAGGAAAGATGTAAAATCGACACCCAATCATCAAAATTGAAAGAGCTAGAGGAACAAGATAGAAAAAATTCAAAAGCTAGCAGAAGACAAGAAATAACTAAAATCAGAGCAGAACTGAAGGAGATAGAGACAACAAAAAAAACCCTTCAAAAAATAAATAAATCCAGGACCAGGTTTTTTTGGAAAGATCAACAAAATAGATAGGCTGCTAGCCAGATTAACAAAAAAGGAAAGGGAGAAGAATCAAGTAGATGCAATAAAAAACGATAAAGGGGATATCACCACTGATTCCATCTGAAATACAAACTACAGTCAGAGATTACTACAAACAACTCTATGCATATAAACCAGTAAACCTGGAAGAAATGGATAAATTGCTGGACACTTGCACCCTCCCAAGCCTAAATCAGGAAGAAGTCAAAACCCTAAATAGACCAATAACAAGGGCTAAAATTGAGATAGCAATTAATAGCCTACCAACCAAAAAAAGTCCAGGTCCAGGTGGGTTCACAGCTGAATTCTACCGGATGTACAAAGAGGAGCTGGTACCATTCCTTCTGAAACTATTCCAAACAATCCAAAAAGAAGGAATCCTTCCCAAATCATTTTATGAGACCAACATTATCCTGATACCAAAACCCAGCAGAGACTCAACAAAAAAAGAAAACTTCAGGCCAATATCGATGATGAACACAGATGCAAAAGTCTTCAATAAAATACTGGCAAACAGATTGCAACAGCACATCAAAATCTTACCCATCACAATCAAGTAGCTTCATCCTGGGAATGCAAGGCTGGTTCAACATACACAAATCTATAAACATAATCCACCACATAAACAGAACCAAAGGCAAAAACCACATGATTAACTTAATAGATGCAGAGAAGGCCTTCAACAAAATTCAACAGCGCTTTATGTCAAAAACTCTCAATAAACTAGGTATCAAAGGAACATATCTCAAAAAAATAAAAGCTTTTCATGACAAACCCACAGCCAATATCATACTGAATGGGCAAAAACTAGAAGCATTCCCTTTGAAAACTGGCACTAGACAAGGATGCCCTCTCTCACCACTCCTATTCAATAAAGTATTGGAAGTTCCAGCCAGAGAAATTAGGCAAGAAAAAAAAAATAAAGGGTATTCACTTAGGAAAAGAGAAAGTCAAATTGTCTCTATTTGCATACGACATGATTGTATATTTAGGAGACCCTATCATCTCAGCCCAAAATCTCCTGAAACTGATAAGTAACTTCAGCAAAGTCTTGGGATACAAAATCAATGTGCAGAAATCACAAGCATACCTATACACCAATAACAGACAAACAGAGAGCCAAATCATGAGCAAACTCCCATGCAAAATTGCTGCAAAAAGAATAAAACACCTAGGAATACAACTAACAAAGGAGGTAAAGGACCTCTTCAAGGAGAACTACAAACCACTGATCAAGGAAATAACAGAGGACACAAACAGATGGAGAAACATTCCATGCTCATGGTTAGGAAGAATCAATATTGTGAAAATGGCCATATTGGCCAAAGTAATTTATACATTCAATGCTATCCCCATCAAGCTACCAATGACTCTCTTCACAGAACTGGAAAACACCACTTAAACTTCATATGGAACCAAAAGAGAGCCCACATAGCCAAGACAATCCTAAGCAAAAAGAACAAAGCTGGAGGCATCATGCTACCTGATTTCAAACTATACTACAAGGCTACAGTAATCAAAACAGCATGGTACTGGTACCAAAACAGAGATATAGATCAATGGAACAGAACAGAGACCTCGGAGGAAATGCCATACATCTACAACCATCTGATCTTTGACAAACCTGACAAAAACAAGCAATGGGGAAAGGAGTCCCTGTTTAATAAATGGTGTTGGGAAAACTGGCTAGCAGTGTGCAGAACACAGAAACTGGACCCCTTCCTGGCACCTTACACTAAATTAACTCCTGATGGATTAAGGACTTAAACATAAGACCTAAGACCATAAAAACTCTAGAAGAAAACCTAGGCAAAACCATTCAGGACATAGGCATAGGCAAGGACTTCATGGCTAAAACACGAAAAGCATTGGCAACAAAAGCCAAAATAGACAAATGGGACCTAATTAAACTCCAGAGTTTCTGTACAGCAAAAGAAACAATCATTAGAGTGAACCAGCAACCAACGGAATGGAAAAAATTTTTGCAATCTACCCATCCGACAAATAGCCAGAATCCACAAAGAACTGAAACAGATTTAAAAGAAAGAAACAAACAAACCCATCCAAAAGTGGGTGAAGGATATGAACAGACACTCTTCAAAAGAAGACATATAAGAGGCCAACAAACATATGAAAAAATGCTCCTCATCACTGATTATTAGAGAAATGCAAATCAAACCACATTGAGATACCACCTCGCGTCAGTTAGAATGGTGATTATTAAAAAATCTGGAGACAACAGATGCTGGAGGGGATTCGGAGAAATAGGAATACTTTTACACTGTTGGTGGGAGTGTAAACTAGTTCAACCATTGTGGAAGACAGTGTGGCGATTCCTCAAGGACCTAGAAATAGAAATTCCATTTGACCCAGCAATCCCATTACTGGGTATATACCCAAAGGATTATAAATCA
>CAUYLZ010012212.1:0-40238 GCA_963573645.1 Pithecia hirsuta
TAAAACACCAAAAGCAATTGCAACAAAAGTCAAAATTGACAAATGGGATCTAATTAAACTAAAGAGCTTCTGCACAGCAAAAGAAACTATCATCAGAGTGAACAGGCAACCTACAGAATGGGAGAACATTTTTGCAATCTATCCATCTAAAAAAGGGCAAATATACAGAATTTACAGAGAACTTAAATTTACAAGAAAAAACAACCCCATCAAAAAGTAGGTGAAGGATATGAACAGACACTTTTCAAAAGAAGACATTTATGCGGTCACCAAACATGAAAAAAAGCTCATCATCACTGGTCATTAGAGAAATGCAAATCAAAACCACAGTGAGATACCATCTCATACCAGTTAGAATGGCAATCATTAAAAAGTCAGAAAAGAAATGCTGGAGAGGATGTGGAGAAATAGGAATGCTTTTACACTGTTGGTGGGAGTGTAGATTAGTTCAACCATTGTGGAAGACAGCGTGGCGATTCCTCAAGGATCTAGAACTAGAAATACCATTTGACCCAGCAATTCCATTACTGGGTACTTATCCAAAAGATTATAAATCGTTCTATTATAAAGACACATGCACATGTATGTTTATTGCAGCACTATTCACAATAGCAAAGACTTGGAACCAACCCAAATGCCCATCAATGTTAGACTGGATAAAGAAAATGTGGCACATATACACTATGGAATACTATGCAGCAATAAAAAAGAATGAGTTCATGTCTTTTGCAGGGACATGGATGAAGCTGGAAACCATTCCTTCTCAGCAAACTAACACAGGAACAGAAAACCAAACACTGCATGGGGAGGGGAGCATCACACACTAAGGCCTGTTAGGGGGTGGGGGGTAGGGGAGGGGTAGCATTAGGAGAAATGCCTAATGTAGGTGACAGGTTGATGGATGCAGCAAACCACCATGGCACGTGTATACCTATGTAACAAACCTGCATGCTCTGTACATGTATCCCAGAACTTAAAGTATAATACAAATAAATAAAACCATAAATTTTAAAAATGAGGTATGATAGAGATGAAAAGGCTTCGTAAAGTGTAAAATGTTACATGGGTATCGAGCATGTTCTAGTCTCTGCTAATCAAATCAACACATTGTTGATCAAAGTGTGTATCAGAATCATTGGTATGACCTGAGAGCTTGTTAGAAATGTAGAAGCTCAGCCGGGCATGGAGGCTTATGCCTGTAATCCCAGCACTTTGGGAGGCTGAGGTGGGCGGATCACCTGAGTTCAGGTGTTTGAGACCAGCCTAGCCAACATGGATAAACCCCATCTCTGCTAAAAATACAAAAATGAGCTTGACATGGTGGTGGGTGCCTGTAATCCCAGCTACTTGGGAGGCTGAGTGGGGAGAATCGCTTGAACCTGGGAGGCGGAGGCTGCGGTGAGCCAAGATCGCACCACTGCACTCCAGTCTGGGGGATAGCGTGATCCTGTGTCTCCAAAATAAAATAATTAAAAAAAAAAAGAAATGCAGAATCTTAGGCCCTATCCAAGACCTACTGAAGCAGTCTGCAGTTTAACAAGATCTCCAGGTGATCTGCATGCACATTTAAGTTCTGTTTGCCTCTCTCCTACTCTCAGGTGTCTAGATGTATTAGTTTTCCTTTGCTGCTGTAACGAACTACCACAGACTGACAACACCAATGTAGTATCTTACAATTCTCAAGGTCAGAAGTCCAAAGTGGGTCTTACAGGGCGGAAGTCAAGGTGTCAGCTGAGCTGTGTTCCTTTGGGAGGCTCTAGGGAATAATCCATTTCCTTATCTTTTTCAGCTTCCAGAGGCTGTTTGCACTCCTAGGCTCCCGGACACATCACTCTATGGTCACGTCTCCTTCTCTGATCTTCCTGTTTCCCTTTTTAAAGGACCTTTGTGATGACATTAGTCCACCTGGACAATCCAGGGTAACTCCCCCATTTCAGGATCCTTACATCTGCAAGTACCTTTTGCCATGTGAAGTCACATTTTCACAGGTTTCTAAGATTAAAACATGGACATCTTTGTGGGGAGCATTTTTCTACCTACCACACTAGTATTCTCTGCTGCACGGGTCTCTTCCCTCCCAAGCCCCCCTTCAACAGAGTCCACCATTGAAACCAGGCTCCTGGGAGAGGAGCTCTAGGAAGGTAGCCAGGACAAACCAGGCCTAATTTCTCATGGTGCCTAGACCAGCCATCTATCTGCCTGTGATGATTTAGCTGCATATTGCCTAAGGACAAAGGTGCAGTGACATTTAATAAACACCTCTTCCTGAATGACTTGACTGGTACATATATTACTATAAAATATTATGCAGCAGTGTGAAAAGAATGGGAGAGGTTTATATGTACTGATATAAAGAGACCTCCAAGATATGTTGTTGATTGAGAAATCAAATCACAAATCAGTTTCTAGAGTCTTGGCTCACTTATGAGAAAACCCCCAAACCCAAATATATCTGGATTTTAATGCATAGAATGCATAGAAAAGAGACTGTTAACAAAGAGTGAATAACTTTGAGGAGGAGAATGGGATTGGTGGGGGCTGAAGAGTCACAATTTGCTTTGAATACTTTTTACTTGTCATATGCACATACACACACACACAAACTTACATATGTATATACACTTACATATGTATATGTGTATGTGTGTGTGTATGTATGTATATATTATATATATCTTTTATTATCTATATATAACATATAATATATATGTACATACACATATACATATGTAAGTTTGTGTGTGTATGTGCATATATATTATATGTTATATATAGATAATAAAATATATATATATAACATATATATATACATACACACACACTTACATATGTATATGTGTATGTGTGTGTGTGTATGTATATATATATGTTATATATATATATTTTTTTGAGACAGAGTCTCATTCTGTCACCTAGGCTGCAGTGCAGTGGTGTGATCTTGGCTCACTGCAATCTCCACCTCCTGGGTTCAAGCAATTCTCCTGCCTCAGCCTCCTGAGTAGCTGGGATTACAGGCACCCATCACCATGCCTGGCTAATTTTTGTATTTTTAGTAAAGACGGGGTTTCACCATGTTGGCCAGGCTGGTTTCAAACTCCTGATCTCGTTATTCTCACACCTCGGCCTGTCAAAGTGCTGGGATTGCAGGCGTGAGCCACCATGCCTGGACAACTTGTCATATATTTTCACAGTGAGAATGTATCTATGTAATTTCAAAAGAAAAAACCATCCCCCTTAACTTCCTCTCCCTGTTCCAGGTCAGGCAACATTTTGCAAAGGGATTTTCCAAACCACACAAAAATGCATGTGTGTGTGAGTGCACACACACACAAATATATATAGTCACACATCTCTTAATGATCCAGATATATTCTAAGAATGCAGTCTTAGGCAATTTCATCATTGTGTGAACATCACAGTGTACTTACAGATGTACAAGCCTAGATGGTATAGCCTATTGCACATCTAGGCTATATGGTATGGCCTATTGCTCCTAGGCTACAAACCTGTAGCTTGTTACTGTACTGAATACTGTAATTATTACACAATGATAAGTATTTGTGTATCTAAACAGAAAAGGTACAGTAAGAATACAGTATTATAATCTTATGGGACCACCATCATATATGTGGTCCATTGTTGACTGAAACATCATTATGTGGCACAGAACTGGACATATTTATATATACACATACATATATACACTATTTTATATATGTAATATATACATTATATACAAAATTCACAGATACATATGTACACTATATAGTATACACATTATATATATTAAAATAACACATAAATACACGAAAGAGAAAGAGAGAGACAGAGGCAGAGACAGAGACAGAGAGGACATGTATTTCCTTTTACTCATATTGCTTTTACTGGCCTGGGCTACAACTATAGAGAGAGGGGTGTGTGTGGATTGAGAGAAATCCAGGATAACTCTCCCATTTGTCTTGTAGGACAAGCCAGGGTGAGAGAATCAGTATTTGAGGCTCTTTGTGAAGGGGGAGGTGCTTTGAGGAAATAGTCCTATTCCTCTGGGCCATCTGAGTCTTCTTGCAGCAATGGATGATACCAGCTAACATTTATGGGGCCTTTAAGTGCCAGGTACTGTGCTAAATATACAACATGGATTTTCATTTAACCTTCATGACAGTTTGGTAAGGTAGGTACTATTCATGCCTTGATTTTACAGGTGAGGAAATCAAGGCACACAGAGAGGGTGGCTTTTTTGCCCAAGGCTACACCACTTGTAAGTGGAAGATGTTGGAAATTGACATACCAGCCAGCAGCTTGTGGGAGACCTGTAGACAGCCACCAAGAATTCGTCCTGTCTCATGTCAACCATAGAGATTACATCTTGTCCCCTTTTGTTCCCAGTTTGTGTCTGTGTGCCTCTGCACATCCTAGCACCTCTGGCCTTCAAGATGACACTTTTATATTTTGGGTTTTTAAGGTTGTTAGACTGAGAAGTAGTTGAAGCCTTTCTTTGTTGATAAAGTCCAAAGATCATGGAAAATGAGGCTCATTTTACCCTGAGCCCAAGGAAGTGTATAACTCTGGACTCATGTGTACCTCTCCATTTATCTTATCACTCCTACTTTCCATTCTTGCTATTGCCTCTTTCATTCAGTACTTTATTATCTTTCATCTGCACTATTACTGTAGCCTTCTAACTACTCATCCTGTCTCCCCACACAAACATCGCCTATACGGCAGGTTTATGGAGTGCCTACTCTATGCTAGTTACTATGCTAGGAAAGAGCTTTTCATACATTCAATAACATTGTGAGCTATGGGTTATTATCATCTCCATTTCACAAGTAAAGAAGCTGAGGCTTGGAGAGATAAAGGGACCTGCCCAAGGTTATCCAGCTTGAAAGGGGTGGCAGAGCTGGGATTGGAATCTAGTTCTCCTTACTCCTGGTCCAATGGTCTTTTTGCTATTCCATGTTGCAGAAGCCTGAGTATGGTAGGCTGAATAATGCCCCTCCACATAGATGTCCACATCATAATCGCTGGAATCTGTGAATATATGTCCTTACTTGGCAAAACTACTTTGCAGATGTGAGTAAGCTAAGGATCTTGAGATGGAGAGATTATCCTGGATATTCCCCGTGAGCCCAGTGATTTCATCACAAGCGTCCTTACAAGAGGGAGTCAGGAGAACAGAGTGGGCAGTTTTGGAGATGTGACGACAGAGGCCAGTGATTGGAGTGATGCAAGGAAGGGATCACATGCCAAGGATTCAGGAGGCCTCTGGAAGTCAGAAAAGGCAAGGCAAGGAATATTCTCCTAGAGCCTCCAGAAGGAATCAGCCCCCCAACACTCTGACTTTAGCCCAGTGAAACTGATTGCAGACTTCTGACCTCGAGAACTGGAAGATAATAGATTTGTGTTGTTTTAAGCCACAAAGTTTGTGATAATTTGTTACAGCGGCAGTAGGAAAGTAATACATTGGTTTCAAGGGTTAGTATGTGGAGACAATTCAAAAACTGGGTCCTGGTTTTATTGCTGCTTGGCGGAGGCTACTGCCCAAGAGACATTTGGTTGCAATACTACAAAGGTTCCTACGTAGCCAGAAAAGAGCAGCATTGTTGGCCTGAGATGCCAAAATACCAGTGTCCAGAAAGCCCAGCAGAGGGCACTCTGCAGGGAGAAAGCTATCCTTGGAAAGGCTGTGCTCCTCTCTGGCTGGATAAATAGGACACTTTGAGGCACTTCTGGATCGCTCTGACTTTGTTGCATCTTAGCTGTGATTCATGCAAGCCAGAGGAGCTCTTCAGGGACCTAGCATGGTTCCTGAAGGCATTTTCATTTGTCACTCAGGATTCAGAACCTTCTTGCCCCATTAAAAAAAAGTATTTATATAGTTACAACTAGTAGGCTCAAATCCTTTCTTCCCCTGCAGAATAGGAGTTGAGTAAAAACACACACACCTTTTTGGCCAATGTCCATGGCTTGTGGAATAAGGTGGGGTGTGGGGAGAAAATATATATTCAATGAATGGTTCTAGCTTTCTTCATTGAAAATCTTTCTTGAAGTGTATTCTTCAAGAAAGACACTAGTCATGGGGTCATGCTAGGCTGAGTTTTATATGGCAGCCCTCCAACTCTCAGAAAGTGATTTCCAACTTTTTCCTAAGGAAGAACTGGTTTAGTTCACTAGGGGGTAAGATTTGGGGGTTGCAAAGGGGTTGGGGGGTTGTAACAATGGCTGGGAGTATTTGGAATCTTACAATATTATTGTCAATATTAGTAATACCCATCTCTTATCACAATCCTTGCAATATCTCCAAGAGGTGATATTATCACCATTTCATAACTTGGAAAGGCTACCACAAAAAAGTTAATTGAAGCTAATTAAATTGCCTAAGTTTCTATAGGTAGCAAGTGGTAGAACTGGGATTTGAACCCAGGTCTGCCAAGCTTTATGTGTCCCACCTGGTCTCTCCAGAATGTAAATTGCTGACCAGAGATAGAATGCAAGCTGTGTGGCATCATCCTATAGCATTGGAAACCTGCATCCACCCTCATGAAGGATGCCACCTCCTGCCACTCCAGGGTAGAACGCTTCCAGCCTTCATGCAACATCGTTGTGATTTGAACCAAGACAGACCCATCCTGTGCTTCTTCTCTGGAAGCTTAGCATCGTCCTCACCTTGTCCCTGAGCACTCATGTGCTCTGGTCTTCACAGTGTCATATCTCGGTGATCTGGTTTCTTTGAGCCGTGGCCCACTCATTCCTTCCCCTGATCTGCAGACCATCTCCTATACTCTGGATTAGGGTTTCATCTAGCACTCCCGGTAACTGGCTTCTTCACCTCGGGCAACAGAGCACCCCAGGAAAACTCTGGCTCAGAACAGTGAAAATGAATAAGGGGAGGGTAAAAGCTGCCCATGCAAGGAATCTTTTGGAGAACAGGGAATGGGCACTAGTCACTGGCTTGGGGGGACTTACCTGCTTAGGTGAAATTGTGACGACCATTTGGGAACTCCTGCTCTAGGTAGGTTGCTGTTATCCCTGAAACATGCTTTTACATTCAGCTCCAGTTAGATCTGCCCAGTGCTACTTCTCCTCCCACTGGGTCTCATTATCCCATTTGGTTCAGTCCAGCTAGCATGATCTTTAGGCCTGCATGCCACTGAGAACTTCACATTACAAATTTAGAGTAAATGTGATTTGTGATTACAGGTGGGTTCTAGTAGAACTAGAGACATCTGCTCCCCCAGCAATTTTTTTTCTCTACTTTCTCCCTTTCTTCCCTGGAACTAGATTCTGCTTTTTGATCAACTCATCAAGAACCTTGGAAGCCTCTGAAATTTGTGCTGCTTGAGGTATGGAAAATTGCTGCTCTGGCTTAGGCAGTGGAGGAAAGATGAACAATGGCAGGCAGGTGGTAAAAGGACATCTGTTGGGTGTCTTTTAGAAGGCATACTCACCCCTGAAGGCAACTTGGCTTCCACCTCCTCCTCCTCAAGAGTTTGGGATTCTCTGTCCAGACCCTCAAGAGTCTACATAAGCATCATATTGCTGGGAGCTAGCAGCTGTGCTGAGCCACGGGGGAGCTCATGGCAGTGCAATTGTGCTTCCAGTTTATCTATCTCTGACTCACATAACTCTTGTGAATTCTACTACAACAGATGCTTGCTAAGCTTTGCAAACTGCTCTCAGTTATCTGTGGATGACGGTAATTCATAGGTAATCATTATATGCTCTAAATCAGTTGTCCTTAGCTATTGTTTTTGAATTATGGAACTATTTTAGAATCTTATGGAAGCTATGGACCTTCTCAAAAATGCACATGTTCACATGCAAACACATCATACACACAAATTCAGGGTCCTCATAAACTCCTTAAAGATCGTGCATGGATCCTAAGTCAATATCCCTGGAAGAGTTGATAAGATCTTCTGTTAACATGATGCATCATTTCTTATTTTCTTATTCCCAGGCAACCTACAATTAAGGAACACACCTTATAAACAAATAAACTTAATCTGCTTTCTTAACACAAGGAAAGTGTGGCCCACATCCGCTCTTTTAGACTTGTGTTTTGCTTCCATCAGACACTTAAGTCTTCAGCATGGGAGCAGGTAAGTACAGGATGGCATGCTGGTTAGACTTATGGGTCCTCTCAAATCAATTTTCCTGATGGTGATGTTGTTTTGGATCAATTGAAATAAGTGAGTGAAAACACTGAAAAATTAAAGGTGCTTCTAACAAGAGAACTTTTCTGCAGTATTTGACAATAATGATCACCTTTCACACCCTTTTATTTTAACATAATTTTGTGCTTTTTTAAGAGACAGGGTCTTGCTTTGTGACCCAGGGTGGTGTGCAATGACACAGTCACAGCTCTCTGCAGCCCCCTCCTCCTGGGCCCAAGCAGTCCTCCCACCTCAGCCTCCCAAGTAGCTAGGACTATAGGCTCACACCACCACGCCCAGATAATTTTTTCTTAATTTTTGTAGAAATGGGGTCCTCACTATGTTGCCCAGGTTGGTCCCAAACTCCTAGCCTCAGGCGATCCTCCTACCTTGGCCTCTCAAAGTGTTGGGATTGCAGGTGTGAGCAACCAGGCCCCTCCCCTTTTCTTTTAGAATACAATTTCTCCTGCTTTTCCTATCTTCCTCTGTCATCCTCTTCTGAGTCTCGTTTGTTGACTCCTCAGGTATTTTTAACTGATTTACCAATTGAATTCATTAGTTTTCTTCAAAACTGGGCTTCTTGCCTGTTTTACCTTAGCAAAATGTGTCACAACCCAACTAGTGTCTCAAGCTGGAAACCTAAGTGTTAGTTATCCTTAGATGTTTTCCTCCCTACCCACATCTACTTTAATCAGCATGTTGTGGCTATGAAATCTGTTGACTTTGTTTGGTTCTGCTCATCACAGACAACTGGTATCCTAACTGATCTCCCAGCATGCCTTCAATCCATCCTCCACACTAGTTCCAAAGTGATCAAAGAGGCTTGTCACTCCCATGCTCAAAGAAACATGCTCAGATTATGTTTTTGTCCCCACATATATGTTTTCCTTATAGGCTGAGCATGTTGACCTTTGTATTCTTAGCACCTAAAGCAGTGTCTGCCTATAGCAAGTCCTCAACAAAAGTGGCCAGCTGGCTGACTGGTTGAGTGACTGAATAATTAAGCTATATGATCACTTCTCATTGCCTATTGGCTAGAATCAGAACTTCTTGGCGTCATCTACAAAGCCCTTCACAAAATGGCCAGAACTCTTCCATCCTTCTCTTCAGCAATTACCACCCTGCCCCATCCCATCCCCTGGTCATATTTTATGCTTTTCACACTTTGATGCTTTCACCTCTGGTGGTTCCACTGCTTGAAATGCTGTTTCTGTGTAATATCCATCCTGTGTCTTCCATCTACATGTGACTGCCTTCAAGGCCCAGTTCAATAGATGCCTGACTCTACGTGACTTTCCCTGATAATCTACTTTTCACCCCCCAGCTTCTTTTGACCACCAACAGTCAGAATTATCCCTCAGCTGGTTCTAAAGGCATTTTATTCATACATTCAATGTGACATTCATCACCTTGAATACAAAGTGTTTATTCATATCTGTAACTATCTTGCAATACTGTGAGCTGCTCAAGGGCAGGGACTGGGTCTTGTGGTCTCGTTCACTGTAATATCCCCAGCATCTAGGCCAGTGTCTGAGCGCTGACAAACACAGGATGTGCCTTTATGTTGGTATCATGTGTGTTCTTATTTATTTTTATTTAAAAATACAGTATTTTTTAGTTTGGAACAATACCAGCATGGAATACCACCTTCTTTGCTGTCACCTGGAGACAAACCACCATCATCTGTCATCCGATTTATTGTAGAGCTTCCAAACTGGTCTTCCTGCTTCTACCATAGGCAACCCTTGCCCCCTTCCTGGTCTGTTATCAACACAGCAGCTAAGGTGAACCTATTAAAATGTATATCAGATCAAAGTTCTTTGGTGACTCCCTACCTCCCATTGAGTAAATTCCAAAGCCAGTACCCAACATGGCCATGTTTGATCTGCTCTCTTTATCCTGACTTATCCTGTGTTTAGAGGTTAAGAGTGCAGACTTTGGAGCCATATGACCTGGGTTCAAATCCTGGTTCTACCATTTACCACCTGTGTGACCTAGGGCAAGCAACTTAACCTCTCTGTGCCTCTGTTTCCTCATCTACCAAATGAGGATAATAATATCTGCCTCATAGGGTTGTTGTAAGAAGTAAATGAATTTTTGCATGTAAAGTACCTAGAGCAGTGTCAGGTACATGGTAGGTACTAAATAAGATTTTCTCAAATAAGCAAAAATCTGTCATTCTCCCCCTTGCCTACTCCTCTCCAGCCACACTGGCCTCCTTGCTCTTTCTGAAATACACTGTCTCAGAACAACACTCTTTTCCCAGACACTCACATGGCTTACTCCCGGTCTTCTTACAGGTCTCTGCCTCTGTGTCACTTTAGCAGGGAGGCCTTCTTTGATTGTATTTGATTCTACCCTTTTTAAAATAGCAACACCCCATCACTCTATCTCCTTAGCCTGCTTCATTTTTCCTTCATAACACTTTTCAACATTGTATGTATATTTATGTTTATTTTCCTTCTTCCCCAATAAGAATGTAAGCCCCATGAGGACAGGAACTTTACTTGCCTTTTTCACTGTTATAACCCTAGCACCTAGAACAGTGTCTGGCACTTAGTAGTAAGTAATGGCTGGTTGGTTGGGTGGTTGTTAATAGTTGTTCAATAAACATTTGTTTAATGAATAAAAGAAAAGCAAGAAAATAAATGTCATGAACTCTCTGCCAAGATAACATGAAAATAAAAATTATGTGATATCTGGATAAAGGTAAGAAAATTCTGGCCAGGAGCAGTAGCTCACGCCTGTAATCCCAACACTTTGGGAGGCTGAGGCCGGCAGATCATTTAGGATCTGGAGTTTGAGACCAGCCTGACCAACAGGTAAAACCCCATCTTTACCAAAAATACAAAAAAAAAAAAAATTAGCCGGGCCTGGTGGCACATGCCTGTAGTTACAGGGACTTGGGAGGCCGAGACAGGAGAATCACTTGAACCTGGGAGGTGGAGGTTGCAGTGAGCCAAGATTGCACCACTGCACTCCAGTCTGGGCAACAGAGTAAGACTCTGACTCGAAAAAAAAAAAAAAAAAAAAAGGAAAATTCTAAATACATATAAAAGAAAAAAGGGAAAATAAAGTGTTCTCTCCCCCCACCCTCATCTTTTTTCCTAAAGGGAATCATTTGGGTGATTTTTCAATTTCATTAACCAATAAGTATATTGTTTGCATTCTATATATGTAGGAAAATGGTCGAGGCTTGAGGTTCTGAGGGGCTTATAAATGCAGAGCCTTTATCTTCCAAGATTTCATAGTCTTTCTGGGAGAACAACATAAAGGAGTTTTGCAGTGTTTCAGAGTTCAGAATTGAGAGCCATCACTGTGGGCTCGTAAGGTCAGGAAAGGTTTCCTGCATGATGGATGACTTGTTGGGGGTCTGGAGCTTGGGCAGATTTCAGTAAGAGAGAGGAGGCTGGCCCAGGGGTATGCAGCTTTTTCAGCAGAGGTGCCTAGGTGGGATGATGAAAGGGGCCTTTGAGGGAATGGATAGAAGTGGAGCCCAGCTTAAGTTGAGCCTTTTAGTGGGGGAGCAACGACAGAAAAGAATGGAAAATAGGGGCTGGGCAGCTAGAAGAGTACTGAAAGAGCTAGGAGGCATGTGCTAATGACTCAGATAGGACTGTGACTGGAAGAGACACATTTTATAGATACTGCAGTAGTACAATTGTTAGGATTTGTTGAGTGGATGGATATGTTGAGGTGAAAAATAGGGAAGACTGAAATATGACACCCATGTTTTTGAGCCTGGGCAACCAGGAAATTGGCGATAGCATTGCCCAAAATAGGGAAGTCTGGAGGAAAAACTGTTTGGGGGTATGGTGTGGTGGTGGGAAGTGGGGAGATAACTCTGGCTAGATAGATAGTTCAGCCTTTCCTTGAAAGTGGGGCCTACCTTAGCATTGCCCTCAGAAGGTAGAACTAAATACTGCACAGAATATTTGCTAAATGGATGTTATCAGTGGAGATCACTTATAGCCACCTTCGATGCCAAACCTTGGTCCCACTTTCAGATGTTAAGTTCAGAGGGTCCTCTGCATCACCATCTCTTTTCAATTCAGACTTATGGCTATCTCTAGGCATCATCTTACCTACCAATTCCTGCCAATTGCAAGTACATCTATGGAGAATCCGACTTCCTTGCTTCATCATTTACTTCAGGATTTCTTAGGGTGATCAACCATCCTGGTTTGCTCTGGGGTTGCCAGTTTTAACTCTGAAAGTCAGAAGTCTCAGGAACCTCTCAGTTCCAGACAAACTGGGGCAATATTCAGCTCTCTCGTCTTCAGAATACCTTTGCTGAACCTACTAGCTGCATAGTAATAATAGCCTTCTCATGTTCTCAATCTAAATTGGTCTTATTCTACTCTTTTGCTCCAGCTTCTCTCTGAACACTGATGACTGATCCCCAGGTGTAGTCTCAACTCTTTCATTTCACAGCCATTTGAAGAAGCCAGCAAGATAATGCTGCATGCTAGTTTACCACTCTGCAGTGGCTACTTCAACCCACAACTAAGCAACCTGAGATTCCAAGGAGAAGATAAACCCTATATGCAATCTGTCACTGTTTAACTTTCATTGCCAAGATAATTTTACAAAGTTAATGAATAGCTGGATTGAAATGGGGAAGGCGGAACAGACACAGAATGAATGAGGAGAAACTGTCATTGGTGGGCAGCCTCTGTTCTCCTTCTTGCCAGGACACTGGTTACATGGTGAGCCACTTAAGGGTACAGTTGTCATCATTATCAGAATGCATTTTATGAAGGACCTAATAGCTGGTGGTCTGAGCTAGGCCACTCAGCTCTGGACCTTCACTTTTAGAACATCATGGTCCAAGAGCAGGTAGTGATGTGGACACGTGCAAGATGGATTCAAATTGTCAATATGGGTTAAATCACATATGTCAACCATCTCTTCTACTGGTTTCTAGATATTTCTGGTTGAAATCTATCAACCAAATATATCTTGTCTCCTTAATTATAATATTAGCTCCTTGAGGGCAGAGGGCCCACCCTGATACTCCTGTGTACAGACCTTAGCTGTACAGGACAAATCTAGATGTTCAGTAAGGACTGATTAAATCAACCTGACCTGATGGGTGCAGGTAGAGTACTTTCAAGTTAATTAATTCCTTTGAGCCTCGTTTCTTCCTCTACAAAATAAGGGTGGAAATTTCTTTTTCTTTCTTTCTCTTTTTTTTTTTGAAAAGGTGTCTCGCTCTATCACCAGGCTGGAGTGCAGTGGTGTGATCTTGGCTCACTGCAACCTCCGACTCCCAGGTTTAAGTGATTCTCCTGCCTCAGCCTCCTGAGTAGCTGGGATTACAAGCATGTGCCACCATGTCTAGCTAATTTTTGTATTTTTAATAGAGACAGAGTTTCACCATGTTGGCTGGGCTGGTCTTGAACTCCTGACCTCAGGTGATCTGCCTGCCCCAGCCTCCCAAAGTGCTGGGATGACAGGTGTGAGCCACCATGACTGGGCCCCTTTTTTTCCCCTTTATTTTCAAGACAGGGTCTTGCTATGTTGCCCAGGCTGGTTTTGAACTCCTGAGCTCAAGCAATACTCCTGCCTTGGCCTCCCAAAGTGCTGGGATTACAGGCATGAGCTACTGTGCCTGGCCAGGGGATTGTAATTTTATCTGCTTCATTGGGTTGTTGTGAGGGTGGAGAGACAATACATGTAAATTGCTTAGCACATACTCTATCATCGTATAGTACATCATCTGTTCAGTTGTTAGCTATTAATTTAACAATATTAATTTCTGCCTCCTGCTCAACTAGGAGAGAGTCTATGGAAAAGAGTGAGTGCAGTGACTCTCGTGCAAATCTGTAGGTATTCACTTCAGCCTATAGAGGCACACTGGTCTGTTGCCTGTGTTTTGGGATAAGGAGAACAGAAGATTAACCCTTCCACTTATCTTCTTCACATTTATGCCATGACAAGGACGCTTTGATGGGGCTGTGTGTGAGCAACTGACTAGGAGCAAAGGTCCAAGTGAGACTCTGGACTGAGAGCCGGGGCTGAGACTAAAGTCGCCACATCAGACTGCTTGTTCCGTTCACTCAGCAAATATTTATAGCGAATCTAACCAGTTTCAGACATCGTTCAAGAGCTGGGGGTCCTGCAACAGCCCAGGCTGGTGCCTTTACTCCATTTCACAGAGAAGAAAAACCGAAAAACCAGAGAAAAATCATCTCTGCTAGAGGTAACCGCACAGAGCGCGGAAGGCTGCTAGTGCGCAGGCGCCACGACCCGGTACGCCCGAGCTTTTCCGGCGCAAGGTCACCGACTCAACCGGCCACCGGCGCCGGGGTCGCGCATGCGCTGCGCTGCTTCATCCGGGCGCCGATACCTGAATGCTGAGCGCGAGCCGGCGGAGATGAAGTAAGGCGTCAGCTTCCTTTTGAGGAGGGAGTAGTGAGCCGCCAGGGGTGGCCCGCCGGGGCTGGGGTGGTAGAGAGTCTGCGGTGTAGAGAGGCGGGAGAGGCTTGGTGACTAGAACAGCTCGTCCCCTAGTTTTGCTCTCTCTCAGCTCCTGCCTAGTCGCACTTACTTGTCTGCTTTCCTCCCCCCTCCCCATCCCCCCACCTTGCAGCCCTTTAACTAAGGTGAAGCTGATCAACGAGCTGAATGAACGAGAGGTCCAGCTTGGGGTGGCCGATAAGGTGTCCTGGCACTCCGAGTACAAGGACAGCGCCTGGATCTTCCTGGGTGAGGTCCACATCTTTCTCCCGCAGTGCTCCTAAGATTCTCCTACTCGGTTGCCGGCAATTTCAGCGTTCCCATCCTTCACTCCTGCCTACATTCATCGCCCACCTTTATATCCATCTGCTGTCTGCCCGGGAATCCGTGTTCCATCTCTTTTCTCCCCAATTTTTAGTTTTCTTTCCCTGCCAAATCATGAGCATTTGCTGTGCTAGGGTTTAGGGACTGTTGTTATTTCTCTCACCCCTGACCCATTATACAGCTGAGGAAATTGGGGTGCAGAGAAGTTAAGGGACTTCATTAAGGTCACATAGCTAGTAAGTGCAACAAGCAGAACTATAGTATTCTAGAAATCATGGTCTTAGCTACAGGCCCACATGCTACCACCACCCTCTCACATTCCTCTTCCCTTCCTGAATTCACTTTGCTCCTCTAATTAGCTCCTGTTTTCTGTCCATGGCCACATTACCATTCCTGTATTCACTTTGTGTCACAACCAGTAATTGTACAGTTTGACGTTTCAAAAAGGTTATTGTACCAAACATTGTGCTAAGTACTTTATATGCATCGTTTTATTTAATTCTTATAACAATCCTGTGAGTTACGTGCTAATATCCTCATCTTACAGATGAGGAAAGAAACATTTGGAGGGGAAATTATTTCCTAGGAAATGCTTAACAGTGTCTTTATAACCTTTGTCTATGTTTAGGTGGGATTAACCATGACATATGTAGACTGATTTTGTATCATAGCTGTAAATTTGTGGGTAATGAGCGATGAATTCAACATGTTTGTGGAAGCAGAGGTTTGTGATGGAAACTATCTGCTTTGTCCATAGTATTTGGGTTGCCAGGAGGACTGAGTGATCAGATTAGTTTAGTTAGTGGTGACTCTGACTTCCACTCAAAGTTAATCACTCCTTATCCTGTACTACTAGCACCTTACATGTACTTCTGTCATTGCATCAGACTTGATTTTTTTTGAGTTGGAGTTTCACTCTTGTTGCCCAGGCTGGAGTGCAATGGTGCTATCTCGGCTCACTACAGCCTCTGCCTCCCGGGTTCAAGCGAGTCTCCTGCTTCAGCCTCCTGAGTAGCTGGGTTTACAGGTGCCTGCCACCTTGCCTGGCTAATTTTTTTTTTGTATTTTTAGTAGAGATGGGGTTTCGCCATGTTGGCCAGGCTGGTCTTGAAGTCCTGACCTCAGGTGCTCTGCCCACCTCAGCCTCCCAAAGTGCTGGGATTACAGGCATGAGCCACCGTGGCCAGCCCAGACTTGATTTCTTTAAGGGCAGGTCCTATTGCTTACTGTTTGCATCCCTAGTGCCTGGCCTAGTGCATGGTATGTAGTAAACACTTGGTAAATGTTGGGTAAACTGAAATGTGTTTTTCTCTTCTAGGAGGGCTTCCTTATGAACTGACAGAAGGGGACATCATCTGTGTGTTCTCACAGTAAGTCCCCGTTCATTTCCTGCCTCCTGAGTCGGCAGAGTACTTTGTTTCTAGAATGCATTTTGTGGCATCACAAAAACCACTTATTTTCACTCTAGGCTGAATGGCATCCCTGCATGGGGAGGGTCGGAGATTCTGCTCTAGTCTAGATCAGTCCCAGGACATGGTTCTAGAATGTTCTCCTGTGGAAGATCCAAGAAGTTGGTTAATTTGGGAGGCCATCTTGGGAATTCAGGTCTATTTCTGTTGTTTTTCACTGAGGCTTGTTCAGCCTGCGCCTAGACTAGAACAGATTGGAACCTTCAGGAAGGTACCATGTTGGTCCGCCTCCTTGGCTCTTGCAAACTAGGGGTAACTCATGGTCACAGGGCCCTTCTTGCCCTAACCTGTGTGGCATCATATGATTGGGGCAAAACACAGAAGAAGTGGGGTAAAAAACAGAAGGTATAGGTTGTAGTTTGCTTTCTTTGTTTCTCGATGAGTGTAAGATTAGTGAGCAAAGCCAGTCTCTACCTGGAGGCTGAGAATCACAGGCTGATGAGGAACAAGGATGAATAGGAGACCTGTATATTCTTCATTCTGCTGAGCAGTAGCACTTGGTGGGAGAGGGTGTTGGCGGCTCATACTGGTAGTAGCAGCTGGTAGGAGAGGGGCTGGGCAGCTGGCATGCAACCTCAGAGCTAACCAGCACAGTTAGTCCACAGGACCAGAGGACCTTGGCAGCTCACAGGTGCAGAGGAGCACTACGTTTGGGTTTTGTGGGCCTTGGGAACATAGTACAGAGAAGTTGGACAGCACGTATAGGTGGAGGACCATGGCAAAAGGGGCTGGCCAGGCAAACACAGGTAGCATACCCTGGCAGAGGGATTGCCATGGCAGGATGGTAGGGCCATCCATGGACAGAGGGTCCTGGCTGAGTGGTTGGGCCGCTTATGGGGCAGCAAGCCATGGGAAAGGAATTAGGCAATACCTGTGAGAAGAAGGCTGTGATAGAGAACCTGGACAACCCACATAGTTGGAGGGCCCTGGCAGGGACAAAGATTGCTTCCTCCAACTTCTAGATGTTGGGAAGTTAACAGCAGGTGCAGCCTATAATTTCTACCCCATTTGTGCTACTTCTACCCAATTCAGCATTCCATCTTGGAGCTGTTTAGTTCTACATGTATTGAGTGATGATCAGTTAGCATGTGTGTGTGTTTGTTTATTCTAATTCTCTATTCTGGTTATACACATTGCTCTCCATGAAGATTGCCTTTGCCGCTGATAACAGTGCCTTTTGAAAAACTACTTTGTTGGCCGGGCACAGTGGCTCATGGCTGTAATCCCAACACTTTGGGAGGCTGAGGTGGGCGGATCATGAGGTCAGGAGTTTGAGACCAGCATAGCCAAGATGGGGAAACCCCGTCTCTACTAAAAATACAAAAATTAGCTGGGCGTGGTGGTGTGCACCTGTAATCCCAGCTACTTGGAAGGCTGAGGCAGGAGAATTGCTTGAATCCAGGAGACAGAGGTTGCAGTGAGCCAAGATTGTGCCACTGCACTCTAGCCTGGGCGACAGAGTAAGACTCCTCCATTTCACAAAAAAAAAAAAAAAAAAGAAAAACGACTTTGTTTGATTTTGAAGGTAATATATAGTCATTGTAGAACATTTGGCAAAATAAAAAAGTATAAAGAAGAAAATAGAACATACTCTTAAGGAAAACCCTAATGTTTTGGCATATCTCTTTATCATTTAAAAAAATGTTGGACATAATTTCCAATGGTTTGCTATTATGTGAATTATACTGCAATGTACATTATAGTATATACATTTTTTTATGTATCCCTCATGGTTTCTTTAGTGAAAGAGGAATACGGATCAATATGTTAGCATGTTAAAGATGTTTTATAAACGTTGCCAAATTGCTCTCCAAAAGGTTGTATCAATTTCCACAGTCACTAGAATGCCCATTTTTCTGAACCCTGATTAACAATGGCTATTTTAAAAAATATTAGCCAAAGGCCTCTCATTATTATTTTACTTTGCCTTTATTTCATCATCAGTGAGATTGAACATCTGTTTATAAATTAGCAGCCCATTAGTCTTTTTTTTTTTTTTGTAAATTGTCTATTCATATCCTTTGCCAACTTTTTTCTACTGGTATTTTCCTGTTGATTTTACATGAGCCCTTCATGTAAGAAGGATATTAACATTTGCTATAGCACTTTGTTGTGTATTGTATTGCAGGTTGAATATCACTTATCCAAAATGCTTGGAGCCGGGCGTGGTGGCTCATGCCTATAATCCTAGCACATTGGGAGGCCAAGGCGGGTAGATTGCCTGAGCTGAGGAGTTCGAGACCAGCCTGGGCCACATGGTGAAACCTTGTCTCTACTAAAATACAAAAAATTAACTAGGTGTGGTGGCGGCCATCTGTAATCCCAGCTACTTGGGAGGCTGAGGCAGGAGAATCACTTGAATCGGGAAGGCAGAGGTTGTAGTGAGCCAAGATAGCACCACTGCACTCCAGCCTGGGTGACAGAGCAAGACGCTGTCTTCCAATTTCAGAGGTTTTTTTTTTTTTTTTTATTTTGGAATATTTGCGTAAACATAATAAAATAAATTGGGGCTGGGACCCAGATCTAAATATAAAATTCATTTATGTTTCATATACACCTTATGACTACACAGAAATGGTAATTTTATACAATATTTTAAAATAATTTTGTGTATGAAACAAAGTTTGTGTGCATTGAACCATCAGAAAGTAAAGGTGTCATGGAATTTTCCACTTCTGACATCATGTTGGTGCTCAAAATGTTTCAGACTTTGAGGCATTTTGAGTTTTGGATTTTCAGATTAGGGATGCTCAGCCAGTACTATGAGCTTACTTTTTCTTAATTAGATATGTTATCATACTATCATTTTTTTTCTTGATGCTCAAATTTTCCCTATTTGAGGGTCAACATGAGTTCCTTCAAGCCATGCCTATATTCTTTTTTTTTTTTAAATTCTTGTTTTGAAATAATTTCAGGCTTGATACAGGAACATTATAAAATGGTATGAAGAATACCTGTATCTCCTTCACCCAGATTCCTCAGCTGTTAGCATTTTAATTTAATTGATTGATTGTTGCGAGACAGGGCCTTGCTCTGTCACCCAGGCTGGAGTGCAGTGGTGACATCATAGCTCACTGTAGCCTTGAGCTCCTGGGCTCAAGCTATCCTCCTGCCATGGCCTCCTACAGTACTGGCATTATGGGCATGAACCACCACACCTGGCCGACATTTACATTTGTTTTGTCATTATTTCTCTTCATGTATACATACTACAATTTTTTTCTGAATCATTTGGGAGTCAGCTGCAGATTTGATGCTTATTCCTAAATTCTTCAATGTGTGTTTTCCCCAAAACGAGGACATTGTCTTGTTTAACCTTAGCACAGTGATCCAGATCAGAAAATCAATACTGATGCAGTATTATTATTTAGTTTGTAAACTTTATTCAGCTTCACTGGTTGTCCTGATAATGTCCATTATAGCAAAAGAAAAAATTGTTTTCTGGTCTTTTATCTGTGATATAAATTATAAACATTTTCTCCCAGTTTATTGTTTTTTGACTTTGCTTATTGGGATTTTTTGCTAAGCAAAATCATTTTATTTTTATTTATTCATTCATTAATATGTTTAAATTAGCATATGGTAAAATTGACTTTTGAGGGGGGAGGGTTCACCCCTGTGAGTTTTAATAGATTTATAGATTTGTATAATCACCCCCATAATTAGAATGAAGAACAGTTCCATCACCCTGAAAAACTCTCATGATCTCCCTTTATAGTCTCCCCTTCAGTATTTTATTTTTATGTGGTTAAATTTATCAATCTTTTTTTATTGTTTCTGGATTTTGAGTCATAATTGGAAAGTAATCTCCCCACCCACCCACGCACCTGTGTTCTCTTCTGGTACTTGTATGGTTTCAATTTTTTTTTTTTTTTTTTGAGACAGAGTCTGGCTCTGTCACCCAGGTTGGAATGCAGTGGCATGATCTCAGCTCACTGCAACCTCTGCCTCCCAGGTTCAAGCGATTCTCCTGCCTCAGCCTCCCGATTAACTGGAATTACAGGCATGTGCTACCAGGCCTGGCTAATTTTGTATTTTTAGTAGAGACGGGGTTTCACCATGTTAGTCAGGCTGGTCTCGAATTCCTGACCTCAGTGATCTACCTGCCTCAGCCTCCCAAAGTGCTGGGATTATAGTCGTGAGCCACCATCATGGCCATAGTTTACATTTTATAGATTGAAGTTTCTGATCTGTTTAGAGTTCATTCTGTTGTACAGTGTGAGGTTTAGATCCAGTTTTATTTTTTTTCAAGTGGCTATCTAGTTGTCCTAAGACCATTTTTTAAAGTCCAGGCTCAAGAGTGGCTATAATCCACACACTTTGGGAGGACTAGTGGGGAGGATCGCTTGAGGCCAGGAGTTCAAGACCAGCCTGAGCAACATAGTGAGACCTAGCTCTACAAAAAAAAAGTTTTTTGAGTCCATATTTTGCCCAGCAAATTGGTATGTCACCCTTATCATATACTATTTGTTTTCATATATACTTGAGTCTCTTTCTTAGCTTTCTATTCTATGGGTCTGTCTATTAATTTGCCAGTACCACGCTAGCAATTCATAGAAACTTTTCAGTCTGTCTGATATCTGATAGAGTTACTCCCCCTCATTGTTCTCTTTAAGAGTTTTCCCAGCTATTTTTACATGTTCTTTTTTCCATAAGAATTTTAGAATTAACTTACTCAGCTTTCAGGAAAGAAACCAAACTGGTATTGTTATTGGAATTACATTAAATTTATATTAACTTGGGGGAAGATTTTGATACCTTTATGATAGTGAGTCATCCTGTACAAGAACAAGGGATACCTTTATATTTGTTCAAATCTATGTTTGTGACTTTTTGGAATTTTAAAAAAGTTTTCTTTATATGGACTTTGTACATTTCTTGTTGATAAGTATATTTCTAAGTACTTTGTCTTTTTTTGCTGTTATAAATAGGATTTCCCTTTTTTAATTTCTTCCGATTATTGTTTCTGTGTAACAGAGTGATTGATTTTTAACTTTATGTCTTGTTGCTTTACTGAATTGTTACACTCTGTTTTTAATCATTGTTTAACATTGATTCTCTGGGTTTTCCATGTATACTATCATATGTAATCTATAAAAGGATAGTTTTACTTCCTTTTTTCATTTCTTATATCTGTTTTACCTAATTGCATTGGCCTATGCCTTCAATTTAGTATTAAATAGTTCCTAAACTTAGTTGAATCAGCTCTAGTATTTCTCATTAAGTAGAATGCTAGATTTTGGGCTGAAGTGTATGTATGTGGTTATGTAACATACCTGTCAATTCCTGTTTTATTTTTATGACTTTATTTTTAAATTTATAAACCTCTAACTTATCTGGAATTTATCTTGTTGTAAGGAGTAAGGTAGTCTTTTTTTCCTAATGTTTTTTCTTTTTCTTTTTTTTTGAGATAGGGTCTCATTCTCTTGCTCAGGTTGCAGTATAGTGGCATGATCCTAGCTCACTGCAGCCTCGAACTCCTGGGCCCAAGCTATTCTCCCCACTCACCCTCCTGAGTGGCTGGGACTACAGGTGAACACTACCATGCCTGGCTAATTAAAAAACATTTTTTTTGTAGAGACAGGGGTCTCACTGTATTGTCTAGGCTGGTCTCAAACTCCTGGCATCAGGTGATCCTCTGGCCTTGGCCTCCCTAAGTGCTGGTATTATATGCGTGAGCCGCTGTGCCTGGTCTTTTTTTTTCTATTTAATTCTGTGTTTTTGTTTGCTCGTTTTTTTTGGAAACAGGATCTTGTTCTGTTGCACATTCTGTCTTGAACTACTGGCCTCAAACAATACTTCTGCCTCCCAAAGTGCTGGTATTACATATTACAGGTGTGAGCCATCATGTCTGGCCTTTTTTTTTCCTATTTAATTCTGCCTTTTTATTTATGTGGTTTTTTTTTTTTTTTTTTAGAGACAGGGTCTTGTCCTGTTGCCCTGGCTGGTCTCGAATTGCTGGCCTCAAACAATTCTCCCACCTTGGTCTCCCAAAGTTCTGGGATTACAGGCGTAAGCCACCATGCCTAGCCAAATTCTGCTTTTCTCTTTATTAGCTCCCATCTGCTTTCATTAGATTTGCTTTCTTCCTTTGTATTCATCCTTTTTGTTCACAATAAAATTCTTTTAAAGTTACAAATTTTCCTAACTATGACGTTAGGCACATTTCATAAGTTTTGGTATATATTCTTCTCATTTTTGCTATTTTCTAAATAGTCTGCCATTTTTTAAAAAAATCATTTTGCTTCATCTTCTCTTTCATCCAGTTATTAAGAGAGTAGCTTTCGAGCTCTAGTTAGGTAGGGTGTTTTTTTATTTAAAATATCATTTCCAGCTTTAGATGTGTTCTGTTTTTTGGAGTATAATTATTGAGGTTTACATTGAGACCTAATCCGTAGTCTATTTTAATACATGCTTCATGAATTCTTGAAACTGTCATCTTGTAGGATTCAAAGATATCTATGTATCTAATTACATTAATATTTGTTTGTGTAATTGTTATAGTAATTATGTGTATTTATTAATCTGATCTTATTTTATCCAGTTTGTGCGTGATAAACTCAAAGTGATTTGTTAAATTCTTCCATAACTTTTGCTATTAGTTTTTCTTTGCATTTCTAATAGCTTTTTTAATTAAAAATTTTGCTTTCTTAATTGACCTAAAGTTTTCCTGACTTATACCTTTGTTGTGTATTTAGGCCTTTTTCAATATAAAATAATCTTCTTAGTCTCATTTTTTATTTTGGTCTTGAATTAGTCTTTGCTGTTGATATTAGTGCCTGTTTTTTAATTGGGTACTCCTGTTCTTGTCTGACTTTTTCTTCATCATCTTTTCTTTGTCATGACCTTTCTATGTCATCTTGTTCTAGATGTATCTCTTGTTTACACTATATTATTTGAATTTTGTTTTATTACCTTATCTGCATGTTTTTGCCTTTTACATCAATAGTGTCTTACTCTTTTATAAAATCAATAGATATGGGGAGATTGTTAACATTAATCTCGTGCGGGACAAGAAGACTGGGAAATCCAAAGGATTCTGTTTTCTCTGCTATGAAGACCAGAGGAGCACAATTCTGGCTGTTGACAATTTTAATGGGATCAAGGTGAGTGTACTTATTAAGCAGGTTGGTTGGACTTTTTTTTCCCATGTATAGGGGTTTCATTTTCTACCTGGTTCCCATGGACACAGGGGCAGCACTCGTCAGCTTGGTGTGTTGCGGGGGCTGCAGAGGTGTGGAGACACTGGTCAAAAAGAGATTCCAGGAAATAATTCTGTTGGCTCGTGGCCCTGCAGGATTTGCTTCTTTTCCCCATCTGTTAACAAATTGTCTCCCCAGGAGCATAGGCACCAGGCCTGCCTCCCCTCCAGGCCTCTGTTTTTTACCTTCCTTTTTTTACTGTCTACTGTCACCTCTGGTGCACTGGAGAATGAAGAGGCTAGCAAACATTGCTCTTCCATATTGTCCTGTGTCAGGGGGGTTAGGCTTCATCATGGCCTCATGATCTAGGACATAGCCATGTATGTCTGTCATTTATCTCCAGTAACCTAGCATATTGGGCCCTAGAAATTCTCAAGTTAAAATCTGATGACAAATTTTACAAAAATAATTCATTCTGAAATTTTCTCCCCCTAGTTTCCTCTCGTTTCCACTGTCATAAGTGAGGCACTGAGTTCCTAGAAGGAGATAGGGCAAGTCAGGCATATTGATGCTCCATGTGGTCATTGCACTCATTTAGGAAAAATGCTGTAGTTGAAATGAACAGTGTCACAGGGCTGGTGAGGGGAGGCTTGAGTTGGAGAGTTTGTCACTGATTCATGAGTATGGGATAGCTGGAGATTATAGAACAGGGTGGAACAAGGGTCTAGGCTTGATGTTTAAGGAAGCCAGCGGTCAGAGGGTGTCACTGTAAAAGGAAGGTTTTCCAAAGTCTTTCAAAATGGAGAAGAGGATACATGACAGAAGCCGCTCAGGCTTCAAGGTAAAAATTAAATCTCCTCTTGTATTGGAACAATAAAGGCCAAACTTTAAATTTTAGATGACTTTGCCTAGGGAGTAAGTCTGTATCTGCCTAAAAATAGAATGTTTTTATTTTAAGTGAGGTATTAACTTTTTTTTTTTGGTGGGGGGACAGGGTCTCATTCTGTTGTCCAAGTTGGAGTGCAGTGGCATGGTTCTGGCTCACTGCAACCTCTGTTGCCCGGGTTCAAGTGATTCTGCTGTCTTACCCTCCTGATTACAGGTGTGCACCACCATGCCCCGGCAAATTTTTGTATTTTTAGTAGAGATGGGGTTTCACCATATTGGGCAGGCTGGTCTTGAACTCCTGACCTCAAGTGATCCACCCACCTCGGCCTCCCAAAGTGCCACTGCACCCGGTCAGAGGGGTTAATTTTTTGTTGTTGTTCACCTGTAGAGTTGTGATTCATAGCTTAATAATCAGTGTGAGCCTACTGTTCCAGTATCGTGGGGCTAGAGCAAGGTATGAGGGCTTAAGAAAAAAGAAAGTACCCTTTTCTCTATTCCTTCCTCCCTCCAAACTGTTGGTCTGACTTTGCCTCCTAATTACTGTGTCGAGAAAGCAGTTGTAGCATTAAGCTAGATTTCAAGAATTCCTTCTAGTTGCCAGACCTTCCTAGGGTATGTTTCACTGTAAACTTATATTACAGATCAAGGGTAATTAATTGTGCATCTAAATCCCACAGTCTTCCCTGATGCTTGTGCTTTGAGGTAGTATTTCCTAGTCTTTTTCATTTTATGGACCATGTAGAACAGGAAGATATTTATATGATGCCCTGGGGTAAAGTGATGAGGCTGCTGGTACAACTGTCCCAGGCCTCACCTGGCTGCCCTGAGAGCTGAGTGTATTAATATTTAGGTGTACGTGCTATGACACACCAGTTGGACAGGTCTGCTTTAGTGACAAAATTTGGCAAGAAGGAAGTGGACATAGTTCAAATCATGGTTCTCTGTAGCTTGTGTTCAGATAGTTTGACACTTTTTTATGAGGGCGGTCTTCACTGAAGCATTGCCCGTCTTGCTTAGATCAAAGGAAGAACTATCCGAGTGGATCATGTGTCTAACTATCGGGCTCCTAAGGACTCAGAAGAAATGGATGATGTGACCAGAGAGCTCCAGGAGAAGGGCTGTGGGGCTCGTACCCCTTCACCAAGTTTGTCTAAGAGCTCTGAAGATGAAAAACCAACAAAAAAGCACAAAAAAGGTAAAGCATTAAGACATAAGAGAAGATTCTGGCAGCCTTAATGTCTGCTTTTTCTTGCATTCACTGATAGTTGATAACCAAGTCAAGTGTGAAAGGGGAAGGTATGGGGAAGCATAGTTTAATTGGGAAAGGGGGTGTCAGTGGAAGGCTAGTGCTATGGGCAGAGTTGTGTTCCTCCCCAAGTTAATATGCTGAGATCCTAACCCTCAGAATGCGACTGTATTAGGAGATCAGGTCTGTGAAGAGGTAACTCAGGGTGGGAATTACCTTGTACAGCAACTTGACATACCAAGGGTGACAGACATGCAAATTGACTTCTCGGAGACACTCTCCTGGAGACCTAGACAGTGGCTCCTTCATGCTGCTGCCAAGGTTGTTCTCCTTATGCACATTCCCCATCTCCTAGCATTTGAATGTTTTTGAATTATAGCACCTGTGTTTGATGTAATGTATTCAGAAAAGAAAGGTGCTTTTTTTTTTTAAGGGAGTTGTTTATTTTTTTCCCCTTTTCTTATTGACTGCTTCTTCCCTTTATCTTCCAGACAAAAAGGAAAAGAAGAAAAGAAAGAAAGAAAAAGAGAAAACTGACCAGGAGGTACAGGCAGAGCAGCCATCCTCTTTGTCACCCAGAAGTAAGACAGTAAAGGAAAGGGATGACCCTGGCCCTAAGAGGCACAGCAGCAAGAACTCGGAGAGAGCTCAGAAGTCAGAGCCCAGGGAGGGGCGGAAGCTCCCCAAAGCCAGGACTGCCTACTCTGGTGGAGCACAGGACCTAGGGAGGGAGCTGAAGAAGGAGAAACCCAAGCATGAGCACAGGTCCTCAAGCAGGAGGGAGGCAAGAGAAAAGACCAGGGATAGGGACAGAGGGCGGAGCTCAGACACACATTCTAGCCGGCACGATGGGCGTTCCGAAGGGCGTAGTCATAGAAGTAGAAGTAGGAGCCGAGATAAATCCCATAGGCATAAAAGGTCCCGGCGCTCCCGGGAGCGGGAGTCTTCCAATCCCAGTGACCGTAGGCGTCACTGAAGACTGTTTTTGGCTGCTCAGTAGATTTGGAAATAACTATGTTTTTTTTTAAATGCAGTCAAATTCAGTTGGGTTGTTACTATTTTTGTATCTAAAACTTCTGGGGCTGGATTCTTCGAATGCTTGAGTATTAGAGTCATTGAGAGGGCTGCAGTTTCACAGCTAGATATCCTGGATATTCTTCGCACCATCTATTGTCCCTGTACCAACATATGTATCCTGAATTTTGGTTCATAAATATGGCTCTTGAGCCCATAGACCCCAGTTGAAGATGGAATTTTCGGGAAAGGGAAAATACCAGATAATTCTAGAAATCTAGTCTTTGTGTTTGATGTTTAGAAGCCAGCATCATGGGACCTTTCCAGTTACTAGATATGGACAGCTTGATGTGAATGACTGGGATAGGATTTCTAAGATCAGCCAGGTCCATCCCCAACCCTCCTGTTTAAAAAAATTTTAATATCTTTTCTTTTTCATTAAAACTTTTTTGTTTGATATGCCTCTTTCCACATTTTTTCCTTGAGATGTATTTATTATTTATTTGTATTGAGATAAAATTCACATAACATAAAGTTAACCATTTTAAAGGGAACAATTCAGTGGCAGTTGGTACTGAACATCCACAGTGTTGTGTAACCATCACCTCTGTCTACTTACAAACCATTTTTTATCATCCCAAGATGAAACTCTGTACCCATTAAGCAAGATCTCCGTCCTCATTTCCTCCCTCCTCCCTGTCCCTAGCAACCACCCATTGACATCCTGTTTATGGGTTTGCCTATTCTGGATATTTCATATAAATGGAATTATACAATTGTGGCCTTTTGTGTCTGGCTTCTTTCACTTAGTGTAGTGTTTTTTGTTTGCTTGTTTGTTTTAATTTGAGATGGAGTTCGCCCAAACTGGAGTGCAGTGGCACAATCTCAGTTCACTGCAACCTCTGCCTCCCGGGTTCAAGTGATTCTCCTGCCTCAGCCTCCCAAGTAGCTGGGATTACAGGTGCGTACCACCACACCTAGCTTATTTTTGTGTTTTAGTAGAGATGGGGTTTCACCATGTTGGCCAGGCTGGTCTCGAACTCCTGACCTCAAGTGATCCACCCGCCTCGGCCACCCAAAGTTCTGGGATTACAGATGTGAGCCACCGCGCCCAGCCTAGTGTAGTGTTTTTGAGGTCCATCCATGTTGCAGCATGTATCAATACTTCATTCCTTTTTATGGCTGTATCATATCACAATGTATTGATATAGCACATTTTGTTTATGCACTCCTCGGTGGACATTTGGGTTGTTTCTACCTTTTGGCTAGCTAGTTTCCTTGTTGTGTTCCATACATACCATGCTACCTTTTAGCCTTCATCCTCTTTTCAAGTAGCTGCCGTTGCTGGGATGGGAACACTGTCAGCTCCATTGTCATTCTTTCTGGTCTGCGTGGCAGTTCTTTCTTATTTTGAGTCTTAGCTCTTTCCTTTATCTATCAGTCTCTTAAGGAGTTTGGTAGGAACTAGGTCACAGGACCTTTAATAAATACTCCCTGGTAAATTATTAAAGGTCGAATTTCTGACCCTGCAAAATGAAAGACTAGAGCTTTAACAGTGAGTGCACTAAGTTGGACTTCCCTGTGTGTTAATTTGGACCCTCAGTTAGATGTGCAGGAGATTTTGTGGGGGAAGTAGTGGGGGAGGGTTGAGTAGTCTGGGAAAGCTGTCAGACTGATACAGGTCTAACCTCTGGAGAAGAAATAGGAAATAGGAAGGAAGGGTAGGTAGGAAAAGTCTTGTGCAGTTCTAACATGGTTTCAGCAAGACCAAACTGAGTCGAGACCACAGCTCCTCTTACCTGTCGGAGGAGCTCTGCTACATCAGCTGTGGTAAGCAGGCGTTCTTGCTATCGTCTCTTGACCTCCATCTCAGCCATCGTGGCCACTGTCCTCATGTGCCTATCATGTCAGTGCCGTAGTAGCCAGTGACAAAGGCCCATGAACCGGGTTAAGTCATTTCGTCTGCCTGTTTTTATATGTGGCAAGTAATTAGATCACACAATTATGGCGGCTGGTTAGGCAAACCTAAAATTCATGAAACAAGAGCTGACACTGGTGGAATTTCTTCAGGGAAATCTCTCTTTTGCTCTTAAGGCTTTCAACTGATTGGTTGAGGCCCACCCACATTATCGAGGGTAATCATTACTGAACTGATCATAGATGTTAGCCACATCTACAGAATACACTACTCCCCCTTATCAACGGGATACCTTCCAAGAACCCCAGCCTGAAGCTGGCTAATGCCGAACCCTATATATACTATGTTTTTTCTATACATATGATAAATTTTAAATTCTAAATTAGGCACAGTAAGATTAACAACAGTAAAACAGAACAGTTATAACAATATACTGTAATAGAAGTTATGTGAATGTGATGTCTTTCAAAATATCTCACGTATGTAATATTTTCTGACAATGGTTAACCACAGGTAACTGAAACCACAGATAAGGGGGGTATTACTGTACCTTTACAGCAACACCCAGATTAGTGTTTGATTGAGCAGCTGGGTACTATAGCCTAAGCTGAGTTGACACACAACACTAACCATCACAATTTACTGTCTTGTCAATGGAGGGGTTCGGGGGAGCAGCTTCAGAGGTTTCCACATGGCTGTCCTCACTATGACAGCTCTTACTCCAACAGACCAAAGATCCACGTAGGCGTTACTCCCACTGCCAGGTCAATTTCAATTCCACACGTAGGGCAAGGAAATGACCACTGGCTGGGTTAGCAGCAGGCCCACTGTGAGTCCCGTTTTGGCCAGCACTTCAGTTATCACTTGGCCTCCATAGCTGCCAGTCTAACCAGGGCCATGATGATGTTTCTCGTCTCTAGATATCAGTCAACTTAGATCTTGGATCCAGTGTTCCTCCGAAAGTTTGAGTATTCTTTCCCAGTGTGTATACTCCCAAGTCCCTTTGGGGAAGTATTGGATGCATCATTGCATACTTGTCATTGTCTTTCTCAGATATCCAGCCACCTCTTTCTAGACCTGAAAACGGGCTGAAGTATGGCAGCTAAACAAGGAAGTAGGACTTTTTATTGGGGGAAGCTCCCTCAGCCTCCTGCTCCTCCACTCCTTTTCAGCTCATAGTGAGCAACACCCTTGTTGCCTGTTGCTCTTAGGGACACTATATTCCATTAGCCATCTCCAGAACTCCCTGAAGGTAAAGCCCCCATGGCTGTCCTTCAGACCTTGCGGTTCGCTCTGGTATTTGTGGCTTCCTGCCTTTTGCAGGTTAAGCACCTCTGTCTGGTCTCTCTTACTCTGGGGCCCCACCATTCCCATTGACGTTGATGAGCACAGCTCTGTGATGGTCTCTCACTGTCAGCCTTGGCCTGCAGAGGTGGCCACTTCTGAACTTCATGATGCTGGTGTCCCTCTCACCAGTGCCTTCCTGCTGACCTCGGTGCATGGGGTGTCCTCTGCCCCCCCCCACCATGGAACACTGTTTTCTGGTGGGGTTTTTGACCTCTTGTAATCTGTCCACTCTGGCATGCCCACTTCCCTTCATTCCTTCCTCTGCCATCTGCCAGGGCAGTTCAGGTCTTTTTACTTGGCCCAGCATTGGCCATTGCTTTCACCAGGCCTTTGAGATCCATCTTATTACAGGCTTCTCACCCTCTATGCGGTTTGCCAGGAAGTTAAATCATATATCTTGAGAAAGGACTCCCAAGTCTGAAGTTTTCTTTTCTGGCTCTCTAATGTAGTACCTGTGAAATCCAAACCCAATACTTTCTTGGCTTCTGCTAGCCTATGCCAGCTAATTTTTGCATCTCTTTGGTGTATGCTCCCTTCTTTATTAGGCCCGGTACTTCCTTGGCCAGTTTCTGTTGGGATTAAACCCTAGTTACCAGTTTAGTAACCAGAGAGAGAGAGGAGGGCTGGGGATAGCTGTGAGGGAGGCACTGGTTGCCTAGTGTGGGGAGTTTCATCTGCAGCATCTTCCAGCACAGGGGAAGTGCTAGCTCTTAGTAGGGAAGAGTAGGCCCCCTCTGCAAACTGACAGTTGAACCAGTGTATTTGCAGAGCCGGCACCCTCAGGGCAACCGGCCAGATGTTCCCATCCCAAGTCTTTCCAACCACATGAAGTCTTGTGGCCCTGACTTAACCAGAACAGATCTGCTATGTAATAGATATTGACTGTTACATCCCCTGAACTTGGATGACTTGATCACATCTCCTCTTTGGCTCAGCTGTGTCTATTCCTCCACTGCAGGAGATCAGGGCCTCTTTGTAAGCTCCATGGAAGCCCTTTGGCTCTCTTGTAATAGCCTTTAGCTGCTTCTTAACTGTCACCATTTCTCATTACCCTGTTGCAGGCCATCAAGACAACTTAATACTCTTTTTTTCTTCTTTTTTCTTTTTTTTATTATACTTTAAGTTTTGGGGTACATGGGCAGAATGTGCAGGTTTGTTATATAGGTATACACGTGCCATGGTAGTTCGCTGCATCCATCACCCCATCATCTACATTAGGTATTTTTGCTAATGCTATCCCTCCCCATCCCCCCACCCCCTACTATCCCTCCTATAGCCTCCCACCCCCCAACAGGCCCCGGTGTGTGATGTTGCCCTCCCTGTGTCCATGTGTTCTCATTGTTCACCTACCACTTATGAGTGAGAACATGGGGTGTTTGGTTTTCTGTTCTTGTGTCAGGCTGCTGAGAATGATGGTTTCTAGCTTCATCCATGTCCCTGCAAAGGACATGAACCCATCCTTTTTATGGCTGCATAGTATTCCATGGTGTATATGTGCCACATTTTCTTTATCTAGTCTATCATTGATGGGCATTTGGGTTGGTTCCAAGTCTTTGCTATTGTGAACAGTGCCGCAATAAACATACACGTGCACGTGTCTTTATAATAGAATGATTTATAATCCTTTGGGTATATACCCAGTAATGGGATTGCTGTGTCAAATGGTATTTCTAGTTCTAGATCCTTGAGAAATCGCCACATTGTCTTCCACAATGGTTGGAGTAATTTACACTCCCACCAACAGTGGAAAAGTGTTCTATTTCTCCACATCCTCTCCAGCATCTGGACAACTTAATACTCTTAACTTATCTAGCCATCTCCACTATCTTTGCAGGCCTTATGCCTCCCAGATTTTCAAAAGTCTGAGCCAGCATACCTACAAGGCCATTCTCCCAGTTTTCCCATGTTATCTCCACAGAAATCTTTAGCAGTTGGACTACCACCCTGTGCCAGTGTCCATTTTACCTGGCAGGCAGTGAGTGAAGCTGTCCCAGAACCCCATCTTGCCGTTGCCTATATTCTTGGACCACCACCAGCACAATTTGTGTTAGTTTGGGTTCTCTGAGAGGCAGATGCCAAGATGAGATTAGATGTATGAGAGATTTACCATCTATCTAGAGAGAGCCTAGATAGATGCACATCTAACCCCTGTGGAGGACAGAGAGAAAGAAGGTGGGTAGGAAAAGTCTTAGATTGCGGGGTGCAGTTCTCACATTTGTTTTTATTTTGTTTCCTTGTAAATTGACAAATTATAATCGCATGTATGTATGGGGTAGAAAACGATGTTACAATTTATGAATCATATTACCATTTGTGGAATGAATAGATGAAGCTAACATAGCCATCACTAGTGATGCAGTTCTAAGGAGGTTTCAGCAAAACAAATGCGTTTCTCAGAGGGGATTGTTTACCACAGGCCGTGAGCACCTCTGTACATTCTTGGCTAGCGTCTTAAACTTTATCCATCCCCTAATATGGAGCCATTGCTGCAGATAGTCACTGTAAGGAATTTAAAATTGTATTAGTCTTGTTCAGACTGCTATGTAATAAATATTGACTGTTATATCTCCCTGGACTTGGGTAACTTGATCACATCTTCTCTTTGGCTCAGCCATGTCTATTCCTCCACTGCAGGCTTCAGAAGCAATGCTAGGTCCCCGACCAACAAATGACCCCATGTGGGCTATGAGCCTACATGGAGAGTAAACACCCACCAGTCCTGAGAAACTTCAGATAAGAAAGGGAGCGTGCTGTGGAACTTCTCAAACCTCGAGAATCTGGCCAGTTCTCTAGGTTTCAGAACATCCTGACATACACAAAGTAAAATCTTAAGCATTATTGATTAAACGTTTGGAGCTGCATATTTGCACGTTAGCTGATAATTTCAGCTAGGGGCTTGATAATATAAGCTGGGACCCTCCAACTGCTCTCTGAAGTCTCACTCATGGAGTGGACACACTGCCTGGGACCCGTTCCAATTGAGACCCCAGTTGGCTTTTTCCAGGACTTCACAACACTGCTTGGTCTGGGTGTAGGTATTCCCCAGTTTGTTGAAAACAAACGAACAAACACATTTTCCTTTTCCTTTTTCTCCTACTTTAGCTTTTGCTATTATACTCTTTTGCTACTATACTCTTTTGCTACATTGATGATTAAACTTTTGTTTTAACTGCATTTGAGTGTAATATTGTAGTTTCTTTTGCTCATGAATCCTCAAACCCAAAATGAAAGTAAAACTTTCAGTGAAACAGTCACATAGGCAACCAAGTAGGGCAAGGTGACCACAGTGTGACTACTATTTAACTGTTCACTTCCCAGGGGTGGGGCATTGGTTACTTTGCTCATGACCCAAAAAGTCCTGAGCCCCTTGACCCCACGTTCCTCAGCTGCGATTCAACCACCTGTACACATAGCGTCCATCTGAGCCTGTTGCATTGTCTTGTGGCGCTTGGGGGCAGGGGAACTGGAAAAACCACACTGATGCTCACGCTGCTTGCTGTGTTTTAATAAATGGTCTTGTTCGAACCCGTTAAATCTCACTGTCTATGTTCTACACCTATGATGAAGCAATGGCAGGTTTTCTCCTGGCCATTCTCTATGAGGTGGGGGCTCATCCTTGACAGCATCCCTGACCCAAAGTCACGTGTTAGGGGAGTCCTTTGTCTCGTAGAAATGGTCTGCCTTAGTGTCTCTGCCATACCGAGAGATGCCTGTGGAAAGTTTGGTTTTGGTGAAAATGCAGTGATGGATGGTGGGTTTCAGCCATGTTGGATTTCAGCTGCAGCAGTGTTGAATTTCAGAGCACAGCAGTCAGCTACACTTCCTGCAGTCAGAGATCCGAGGGACACAGATACAGCTTGTACTAGGCCCAGCCTGAAACAACTGACTAGTCATTGACTTTAGTTAACCTTTGGGAACAGTGAATGTTTACTTGTTCCTTTCATGAGTTGACTTCACAGAGGACAGTTGGAATTTATTAGTGGACAAATAGCTAGTGACCTCAAACTTAAACAGCCACATTGAATGAAGTACTCATGAAGAATGCTTTTTAGTTCTTAGCATATCAATATATTTTTTTAATGTGGCCTAATGAACACCCGAGTCTGTCAGTCTGTCGTTTTTTTTTTTTTTTCGCTTCCTCTAACCTATTGGGGCATGTACCTCATAAGTACCTGTTTTGGCAGTTTATGGACTCATGAATCCTAAGTTGGAAATAATCCTTATCTGGTATAGGCCATTCCTTTTGTAAACATGTTTTGAAGCTCTTTGAAAGAAGTAACGTGGTCATCGTCTAAATGGGTATTCTAGTGAACTGGAAAGTGCTCCCCACAGTGCTATTATGACCAGAGAATAAAGCCAAACGTTTCCTCATGTCTTTTATCTGAAAATGTAAACTTAGAAGACATAATTTGAGGAGTGATTATTTGCACTATGAACGATTTAACCTAGATTTTTTCCTTAACTCAATAAGCGACCCCTGATTTTTCCAAGTGTTACTGGAAACAGCATCACAAAATAGAAATGAGCAGATCATATTTTTCAGCAGGAAATAATGAATAATTATATTTGTGATAAGTATTCGGTATTTTATAACTGAAAGATGATCCATAGTAAGTTATCAAAGATGTATTGATACATCCCTAGATGGATCATTCAAAATACTGAAGTTATGTGCCAGGTGCTATAAAGTGGCAAAACCATATGACACTTGTGAATTGTGTTACTCTAAACTATATGCTTGCCATACAGATGTACAGCTGTTGTAATTGTATATTTAATCTCAAACCAATTTGCTCTCTAAATTGAACATCAGTAAAAAATTTCGTTCCTTTTTGTTAGCTTAGAATTTAAAAGATTACTTTGGGGATCACTGAACAGCCTCTTTAAAGAAGCTGTTCAAAGAAGCCTGAATGGATGTTTTCTTTTTTTAAAAAAAAATTATTTCCATAGGTTTTTGGGAAACAGGTGGTATTTGGTTACATGAGTAAGTTCTTTAGTGGTGATTTGTGAGATTTTGGTGCACGCATCACCTGAGCAGTACACACTGAACTCAGTTTGTAGTCTTTTATCCCTCACCCCCTCCCACCCTTTCCCCTGAATCCCCCAAGTCCATTGTATCATTCTTATGCCTCTGCATCCTCATAGCTTAGCTCCCACTTATAAATGAGAACATATGATGTTTGGTTTTCCATTCTTGAGTTACTTCATTTAGAATAATAGTCTCCAGTTCCATCCAGGCTGCTGCGAATGCCATTAATTTGTTCCTTTTTTTATGACTGAGTAGTATTACATGGTCAATATATATACCACAGTTTCTTTTTCCATTCGTTGATTGATGGGCATTTGGGCTGGTTCCATATTTTTGCAGTTGCGAATTGTGCTGCTATAAACATGTGTGTAAGTATCTTTTTCGTATAATGACTTCTTTTCCTCTGGGATTTTTCTCATGTCTCATGTGAACCTGAGGCATTTGATGTCATTCTGTTCACCTTAGGTTAGGATTACGATTTGTTTAAGAAGTGATGTTGGTGATGATGATAATGTTTCTTTGAGAGGAAGGCATTTATTTATAAGCAGCTAATCACAACAGCAAAAAACCTTCATGATTATTAACTTAAATACCCAAGTTTGTTAGGTTTTCATTAGGATGCCATATGATTGTTAAATGATAAAGTATACTGTGTAATTGTTATCAGAGTGCACATCTTACTTTGTGTACTGTTTTCACTTGTACATGCATTTCTATATATTTATATTATCACTCTGCTTGTCATTTTCAGTGGCTATGTAGTATTCTTTACTGATATGCCACACCTGTCGCCCACTTGGATTGTTTTACTGTTTCTTTACAATTAATAGTACTGCTATAAACATTTTAATATTGATCCCCATACAGATTTTTCCTTTCCTTTAAGGTTTCCCTGGACTATATTCTCTAAAGTAGAGTTACCAGGTCCAAAAGTACAGATAGAACCACATCTTGTCTTACTACTGTCAGATTGCTTTTCAGAAAGATCAAATTTGTAGAACCACCATCACTGTAGAGTCCCATTGTAATTCTTTCCCTACGTTTGGGACAACCCTGGATTTGATCATTTATTACTTTTTGCTTCTCAGAATAGTATATTGTGATTCCTTCAGTTTATTCTAATTTACATTTTCTTTCATGGCAAGTGAGGCTCTCTGTGCATTTTTGCTATAGTCTATTTTTGAATTTTTTCTTTTTCTGTATTTATTTATTTATTTATTTGAGATGGAGTTTTGCTCTTGTTGCCCAGGCTGGAATGCAGTGGCATGGTCTCCACTCCCTGCAACCTCCACCTCCTGGGTTCAAGCAATTCTCCTGGCTCAGCCTCCCAAGTAGCTGGGATTACAGGCATGAGCTAACATGCCTAGGTAATTTTGTATTTTTAGTATACATGGTTTGACCATGTTGGCCAGGCTGGTCTTGAACTCCTGACCTCAGGTGATCCACCCACTTTGGCTTCCCAAAGTGCTGGGATTACAGGCATGAGCCACTGTGCCCGGCTTTTGATTTGCCAGTGCAGGTTTTGATTTGCTCTTTGTGATTACTTGACTTTGGTGTTCTAGATGAGGTCTATCCTTTCTCCATGTATTGGATTTTGGCAAGTGCAGGGCAACAGGTATGACAGAAAGGCATGAGCTCTCTACTAGCCATATCAGTGGTTCAGGTGTCTCGAAGGGGTCAAGAGGATTCCTGGAGGCTTCAGAGCCCCTCTGAGAAGTCAGATCTTTGCACTTTCCTAGATGTTCAGGGATAGACCTTGGAAATGAACTATTAGGGAACCTATTAAGCTCACCTGAATTGGCTTGTGCCCACGAAGCCATGTACTAACTAGACCTGCACTGTCCCATAAGGTAGTCCCTAGCCATGTATAACTATTTAAATGGAAATAAAACGAAAAATACAGTTCCTTAATCACACTAGTGACTCAGTAGCCACACGTTGCTTGTGACTACTGTATTCGACTGTGCATATATAGTCCAATCCCATTATCACAGAATATTCCATCAAACAGCACTGAACTGGACCATTTACGCATGATGGGATTGTATGTAGCTATGTGATCCATTGTGAAAGCCTTTCTGGATCTTTCTATGCCCCTCTAAACCCTACTTGTCCTTTGAGGGTTGGCTCAATTCTAGTTATCCCAGGAAATGTCTCCTGACCACTCCAGCTCACAGCAATGACTCCATTCTTGGGACCTCCTAGAGCAGAGGTTCTGCTGGTCTGCGGCCTGTTAGGAACTGGGCTACACAGCAGAAGGTGAGCAGTGGGGCAAGTGAGCATTACCACCTGAACTCTGCCTCCTGTCAGATCAGCTGTGGCCTTAGATTCTCATAGGAGCTTGAATCCTATTGTGAACTGTGCATGCGAGGGATCTAGGTTGCATACTCCTTATGAGAATCTAATGCCTGATGATCTGAAGTGGAATTGGTTTCATCCTGGAAACCATCCCCACTCTACCCCTCCCCCCAATTCACGGAAAAATTGTCTTCCATCAAACTAATCCCTGGTGCCAAGAAGCTTGGGGACTGCTGCCCTAGAGCACCCAAAATACTTGACACACTGTCTTATTGGTGTCACATTTTTGCTTGCCAGTTAGTCTTATCTTGCTAAGAAGCCTACAGGGACCTCAAAAGAAGAGCTTAAATCCCACACTGCCTGGGTTCCTCTTCTCATGCCAGAATGCATAGCAAAAGCACTTAGCAAGCTCTTCTTTTCCTTAGCTGTCTTCTGTACTTTGCTCTTGTTTTCAGTATTTAGAAGAATCGGCATGAAGGACACCATCTCATGCTTCAAAAATCATATAATTTTAGAGGAAGGTCAGCATGCTTATTGATGTCAGGTGTAGCACTTCAGCTACTGTCTTGGTGAGGTGGCAGGAGTGGGGATAGGGTTGAGGGAGATTTAGGAAAATTGATATTAGAGCTTGAAAACACCCCTGACAGAGCAAAGAAGAATGATACCTTCTTTCGTAATTTCAGAACTCTGTTTGAAGGTACTGGGCTTAGCATCTGTGAACCCACCAAAAAGGGTAAGGACATTTATTTGACTTTCTAATTGAGGCTGTCATGCTAGGGGATTGATAGGTTAGGACTCAGAAAGAAGCATTTCTAGAATAACTTATAGTTTTTTTGTTTTTTTTTGTTTGTTTGTTTTTGGAGAGAGTCTTGCTCTGTCGGCCAGGCTGGAGTGCAGTGGCACGATCTCAGCTCACTGCAACCTCCACCTCCTGGGTTCAAGTGATTCTCCTGCCTCAACCTCCTGAGTAGATGGGACGATAGGCCTGTGCTACCATGCCAGCTAAGTTTTGTATTTTTTTTAGTAGAGATGGGGTTTCCCCGTGTTAGCCAGGCTGATCTCGAACTCCTGACCTAAAGTGATCTACTCGCCTTCATCTCCCAAGGTGCTGGGATTACAAGCATAAGCCACCATGCCCAGCCAAATAACTTACAGTTTTTAAAGCGCTTTCACAAAGAGTCTTTATTTGCTCCTTTTGACACCCCTGTGGAGGAAGCAGGAGAGGTCAGTGAGGCCAGACACGTCATCTAAGGGTTATATGGGTAAAAAGTAGCTAAGTTGGCACTAGGGCCAGCTCTGTACTCCCTGAACCCAGATGCTTCTTGAGCCAGCTTTGCAGAGCCTGCCTCCCTCATTCTAGCAGATAACTGTGTGAAAAACCTAACAAACAAATTTCAAATGAAAAGGTAAATTTCAGTTCAAGTGCCAGGTTCATTTCAGAATGTCCAGGTGAAAGCAAAATGGCTTTTAAAACACCATCAGTTCTCACCCACTTTGGGTAAACTTTCAGTTGACTGGCCCCAACAGATCTGTTTGTTGTGTGAGATATAAAGGACTTGTGTGGCCAATAAGAGTCTCCATTTGAACCCATTTTTTCTGCACCACTTGTTTTGTGCATAGGGCTTTTAAAAGCATATCCTAGTTCATAGTTACAAAATGATTATTGTATCTGTAAGGGCAGAAATGAACATTTATCTACGTTGCTGATGCATCATGACAGGATGTGATATCACACGAAAAGACAAAGGGGCATAAAACACATACTTTCTTATTTCCAGTAAAAGATTAAATTCTCTTATCCCTCTTGTGGTTACCTGGTTTTTATCTTCTCCAGCAATATAACCTTGGGAACCTCAAGAATCTAGGGCTTATGCTAAGGTAGCAGACAGCAAATTTACCCTTAAACAAAGTGGGAAAAGTTTAGCTTTCACATGAATACTGCGGTACTAGAATATGCTGGTAGTTTTAAAAACTAATAAGTGTGACCTAGAAATTAATAAGGAAAACGCCAAAATTTTCAGGGACAAAGACAAGACTTGAAGGGAGAGATGAGTAGTCTGAAAAAAGCAAGACAAAGACTTTTAGTTACAGTATTAAGGTGTGTACTGCAAGGCCATATTGTGGAGATCTCATAGGAGGAGAAAAATGAAGCTTTGGTTTTGAAATTTGGTGGTTGCTAAAAATGCAGGTGCCTGGACTCTGTTTCGTGGAGGTGCTGATGGGGCAGGTCTGTGGAGGGGCTATGATTCTGCATCATTAATAAGCACCCTGAGTGATCCTGATGCAAACAGTCCCGGATGACACTTTAAGACTCTGCCTCCAGTTGCAGTCACTATTAGATTCTTCATCTTGCTCAAGATTGGCAGATGGCTGATATCCTAGGATCACAGCACACAGGAAGCTCATTCTGAGGAGTACAGTGAATCCTTTGGCTACCCATTCATACTTCTTTCAAAGTAAAACTGCTGAAAAGAGATATTGGGCAGTAGGTATGGCATTAACAGTGTGTAGGAAGTAGGAGAGTTCAAATGAAGCCAGCTTGGTGAAATCAGTTCTCTTTCCAAAAGCAAACCCTGGAGGATTCAGCAACTTAACACAGATACCCTGATGCTACTTTGATCAGCTTGTGGGCAGAGTAGTGAGGTTCATTTGGTCACTGTGAAGGGAGACATGTGCTGGGGTGTTTATGGCCAAAGCGAATGGGCCATGGTGCATGCTAAGTGCTAGGGAATGACACTTCACACTGTGAACTGACTTAGAGTTCCAATAAAACTGTATTTGTAAAAAAAAAAAAATACACTATAGGCTGTAATGGGCATGTGCTGGTCCAGAAGTCCTCTTTTTATCGCGAGTTTTCTTAAATGGGCATCACTGTAATTTTTTTTTTTTTTTTTTTTTTTTTTTTTTTTTTTTTTTTTTTTTTTTCAGGTTAAAAAAATAAAAGC
>CAUYLZ010012213.1:0-34262 GCA_963573645.1 Pithecia hirsuta
ACGCACCACCATGCCCGGCTAATTTTTTTGTACTTTTAGTAGAGACGGGGTTTCACCATGTTGGCCAGGATGGTCTCGATCTCTTGACCTCGTGATCCGCCCGTCTCGGCCTCCCAAAGTGCTGGGATTACAGGCTTGAGCCACCGCGCTCGGCCCAGTTTTGGATTTTATTCTACTTTATTTGATAAAATGAAGTTTTAATTATTTGTATAAAGATTATTCTGGAAAAACTTTTAGCTTTTTTTGGGGACTCTGGACAGTTCTTTTAACTTTTGTTTATAGTGGCTTACAGATTAGTGGGAGGTAGACTTTAAGAAAGTATAGTAAAAATATAAATTACTGCCCTGGTGCTATTGAGTAAGAATGAAAAATAAATGACTGAATCCTTTCATGCTAATATAATTCATTTCATATATTAATTTCATTTCCAAATACATGGTTATATATTTTTACAAAATAAACATACAATTCTGACTAAAAGAAAATTTTAGCCTCCTTCCCCACCCCTCCTGAGATCTTTTAGACCACCCAAGCAATTCACTTCATGTCCACTCTGAGCACAGACAAAGGAGTTTGGAGGATTTATTTAAATGGGCAAGATCGGAAAGTGCAAGCACCTTCCAACTCCTTCCCCTCCATGGTTCATATTGTAGCTTCAATAATTTGTTCCCAGCACTGTTCAAAGCCGTATAAGCTTATATTCAAACAAAATTAAAAATGGATTTTAAACTTCATACCTAACTTTTGGCCTCCCGTTCTCTTTTTATTTCCATCACTGGAAATACTTTTGAGTCATACCTGCTTCTCCACATTGCTGAAGTGATTGCTTCTGTATTCTAGAAGGAAAGAGAGGGTAACCTTGGGCCTCTTCAAGCATCAACACAAGCACGGAAATAGGACAATAAATCATAATATTTAGACCATCTGATATTTGGGATTAAGTCGTACTCCTGCTCCAGTAGCATGGCTGATCTGAACTGGCTTTAGTTACAGAAATTCTTGGAATAGATTCCTGGTGGAAAGTACTTTCTGTGACTGGTGCTCTACAGAGATCCTGACCTAGGGAGTATTGTATTTCTTACTTAGGCTCAGCCTCCATTTCTCCTAAGAACTGACAGCACCCTAGACTATTTCATTTCTAATCCTGACCATACACGAAACAGATAATGGGCCTCAAGTTTGCATGTGATTACAACAGCCTAGTCTCCAGTGCGTGCCTGAGTTCCTTAGTTTCTCTCCCTGCTAGGCCTCAACAGATGCAAAATATTTCCGAATTTGGGCTAAAGAGTGAAAATTCAGTGTGATGTTTGCTTTTTCCCTTCTCTTGTATAATTTACTGCAAGAAACTTGTCCAAACCACGAAGTAATTGATGTTAGAGATTTATGGTGTTAGCACCAAAGGAGATGATGACTTCCCTGGGGAATTTAGCCTTCAGTTTTCTTCACCTTCTGCAGGAAGAGAGTCCCAGCTACCAGCCTAAATCAGGAGTGAAAGGAGGGGTCCCAGGTTGCCTCTCTATCTTCTGGCTATAGAAGAGTTCCAGATTTTTTCCTTCAATTTCCAGATCTTCCCCAGAAATAATTTAAGTCCTGGAGGCCCTTTTCTAAGCAGCCTACCCCGTGAGTCATTCCTGCCCTCCCCATCCCCTATAGTGATTGTGTTCCTCTGTCCATTCGCAGTTTTAATTATGCCTTTGCTCAATGGGCTTTCCTTCTGGTTAACTTCTCCGGGTAACTCATTAAACCTCTGAGTCACACGTTCATTATTAAAGAGAGGACAAAAATGAAAGAACAAAAAGGAACTGTGCCCAGGGAGAAACTCTGGGGTGGATTACTGTGGTTAAGTGTGGCTGAGTAGCTGGAGGCCTTAGTTACCTCTTCTCCCCTTTCAGGATGCATCCTGTGCATGGGTCGCATTGCAGAACTTAATATGGTGAGGTCATCGTTGTGGTTGGTTTTAATGTGAGGGTTTTTTTTTTCTTTTTTTTTTTTAATACTGTAGGACACCGTTTGCAATTCTGGTGAAAGTACTTCCCTCCTATTTAACTATGCCCTTTAAACTTAGGTGGTCTCATAACAATGATGGAGCTGCTAATTAAAAAGAAATTCCTGTCTTCACTTGTGCCTCTGAGAGAACATGGGAGGGAACCAATTCATAACCCACAGAGACACTTCTTAATATTCCCTCTCCTTTCCATCACAATTTTTCTAAACCGGCTGCCACCCGCACCCCTACCCAGTCTACCAAGTGATTTCTTTCCTTCCTTCCCTGTTTCCCAAGGTACGTTACTTTACTTCTTTCACCCTTGGATCTCCCTTTTGTAAAATGAGGTTCATGGCGGTACCTGGCTGATAGGTTTCTTGTGAAGATTAACTGAGATAAAACGTGTAAATACTACTAACAGAGTGCGTAAAACATTGAAAATGCTCCTCACAAGAAGATGTTGTAATTTTCAATTCAGCCTCCCCAGCCTCAATTTTGATTTTCTCAGTGGAAATACTAGAGAAAAAAAAAAATCTGGAAGCTGAGAAAATGGTTCCTAAAGAATAATAACAATAGATATCCTTTACCTAGTGTGACTCACGTCCCAAGCTTGTGGAACCATTTCTGTGCATTATCTTTAATCCTTTAATCCTTACCACAACCCTGAGAGATAGAGACTGTGATTACCCCTATTTCGCAAATGAGGAGACTCGGACTAAGAGTGATGAAGCACCCTGCCCTGGGCCACAGCTTGTAGGCAGTGGAGCTGGAGTTCAGACTCTGGCCTGACTGACTTCCAAGTCCTTGGTTTAATGGCATTGCAAAAAGCTGCAAGCCAGTGGTGCAGCCAGCGTCAGGAAGGCCAGTGTTCTCCACGTGGGTTTTGACTCACGAGGGCCATGACCCCCTGCTCAGAGACACAGGGCCCTGATGACGACTGGCCTGTCCTTGCAAACAGCTGCCAGGTTGGAGCCAGACCCCACAGGCTGGGGTGAAACCACCTGGCCTGTGCCGAGGTGAAGTCTCTGAAGGCCTCCTTGGTTTTCAGTGAGAGACAGAGAGAAATGTTTTTTTCTGCAAAGGTTGGCATTTATTTCTTAATAATCAGTTTAAAAAAATGTATGTAGCTTCCCTAATCAGCAAAATAAAGGCTTTCTGTACTTTTACGTGTGCTAGAAACTACTAATGAGTTCTTGGGGATTTATCACTGACTCTGGAACAGAAGTAGAAGACAGTATATCTGGAGTCAGTAAAAACAGGTTTTGCTAAGATACCTCGGCTGCAAGGGAACCTTTAAATATTCCACACATCCAGCGCTGCATCTGTCCTGGGAAATTTGATGATGAGCTGATACCCTGCATAGGATGCCTGGTGCACACTCTTCTATTCTGTGTCCTGGAACCTTGCAGATGGGCCCTGTGCAGTCCTTTTAGATTTGTCACATCAGGTGGTCTGCCATCTAAGGGTCTTCTCTCTGAGTAGAGTACCAGTTACACAGCTCAGTTTCCCCAGAGGCCAGAATGGAATACTGAGCTTTGCACCAAGTTTAAAGGCCAGCATATTCTGGGTTCCAAAGAGTTAGCAGAAGGAGGGGCTGCTGCAGCCTTGGGTACTGTGATTGATGACTTTTTTTTTGTTCATACAAGAGACAAATACCATTATTATTAGTGATAATTCATTAGTATTCTTCTTCTTTGTCCTCTTCTTCTCCTTCTCCCTTTGTTTCATCTCCTTCTTTCTTCCTCTTATTCTCCTCATTTTCCTCTTTGGTTTCTTTTAACTATAAAAGTATGTAGAGCAAGAGAGTATGTCAGGAAGATTTGGCAGATCATTCACTCATTCATTCATGTACTCATTCATTCATTTCTCAGACATTTGTAAAGCACTTACTCCAAACTCAACATGGGGTGGGGCTACAAATTCAAGTAAGAAATATTTCTTATGGGATGTGCACAGTCTAGGAGGGAATAGGCAAACATCTGACAATTACAAGTAACATATTCTGAGAACTCATTATGTACCTGGCATTGTGCTGAGTTATCCTTTAACTGGATCATCTCATTTAATCCTCATAGAAACACTCCGAGAAGAGTTTTAGCGTTTTGTCCTGTCAAACAAAGGCTGAGGCAAAGACAGATTAAGTACTGGCCCAAGGTCACACAGCTAGCAGGTCACAGATCTGACTTGAACCCAGGCCGTCTGACTCCAGAGTCAGTATTATTAACAGCTCTGCCACTGCCTCCCTCATAATCACAGCACACTGTGACAAGTATCACCCAAGTAGGATCCAACAGAAGTGAAATTTGAACCTAGTCTTGAAAAGTGAGTAGGATTTTCAAGGCTGAAGAAGTCAGGGAAGATCACTGCAGGCCTAGGGAACAATGTGAGACAAGAACACAGAATACCCAGTATCCACAGCCCATATCCAGGAGCAGTGTCAAGGCTGGGGACAGGCAGGTAACTAGAAAAGAGAATAGAAAAACAGCTGGACAGCTGTGCCTAAATTGAAAAAGGCTTTGAGTTGATTGCTCATGAGAAGGACTTTCGTCCTATAGGCAGTGGAATAATTTGATGCCTTCTAAGAAGAGAGGGAAATGATCTAACTTGTATACTGAAAAAGATGGTCCCCATTGAAAAATAAATGAAGAAAATATCACACAATCTTTGGGTGTCAGCAATATGAGTAAGAGGATTTTTTCCCTTTTGTTACTTTATATATTTTCCAAATTATCTTTAATGAACTTGTCTTGCTTATTTAAATAATGTGCATGACCTTTACATGTATGTGCACATACACATGTAAAGGGTATTTGTGCTGGAGAAGAGAGTTTTGAATTGGTGGCAGGGCAGAGGGAGGAGTGAAGTGGGAAGGGAACCTTCATGAGACTACATAGAAAGCAACTGGGAGCATCAAGGCTTTGGTGAAAGTCAAGGGCTTTGGTTATCAGGGACCAGATGTAACTTCTGCTGATCCTTAACCCCATATGAAGGGCCTCGCAGGCACTACACACCTCACAATGAATGAATGAATGAATGAATGAATAAACAAAAGAAAATGAAAGCAACATGGTTGGAGGAGAGGGCATGAATTTGAGGAAGATTTTGGAGAGATAACTTGTAGGAATCACGTAATGGTGCAGTGAGGATGAGATTTCTAAACATCAGGGAAGTTGATCACCCTCTTATCTGTGATAGAGAATGGGAGGAAATTCATGAAGTCAGAAGCAAGAGATGATGAAGATTTTGATTTTAAATATGTTGGTTGAGGGGTTAAATTGATAAAATAAATTTAACCATCTGTTGCAAAATCCAAATTGGATGTAGAAGACAGATGAGCTAGAGAGAGTGTATCTTCAGAGAAGATAGCCCTGAAGGAGAGCTGCTGCTCTATGGAAGGGCAAGTGAAATGTAGTTGAAAACTGCCTTCAGAACCTTCCAGCCCAGGTTTCACTGCCTCCATTGTCAGGGAATGTCTAGTCGTCCATATAATTTATTTCTAACTACATGCTTTGGTTATTTACTATTCAGATATATTGCATGCACACTGATATGGTTTGGCTGTGTCCCCCACAATCTCATCTTGAATTGTACTCCCCACAATCCCCATGTATTGTGGAAGGGACCTGGTGAGAGATAATTGAATCATGAAGGCAGTTTCCCCCATGCTGTTCTCATGATAGTGAGCTCTCATGAGATCTAATGGTTTTATAAACATCTGGCATTTTCCCTGCTGGCACTCATTCTCTCTCCTGCTGCCCTGTAAAGAGGTGCCTTCTACCACGATTGTAAGTTTCCTGAGGCCTCCCCAGCCACGCAGAACTGTGGGTCAATTGAACCTCTTTTCTTGATAAATTACCCAGCCTCGGACATTTCTTCATAGCAGCATGAGAATGAACTAATACATACACCAAGTGCACAAACAGTAAGTTTACAGTTTGTAGAATTTACATAAAATGAACACAGTTCTCTCATCTCCACCAAGATAAGAAGCAAACATTCCCAGTTTCAGCACACCAGAAATCTTATTTGTGCCTTCTCTCAGTCATTATCTGCTACCCATCAGACGTAACCACTATTTAGCTTATATTGCCATAGTCTAATTTTATCTGGTTTTAATCTTTGTATAAATGGGATCACACAGTGTGCTCTCTTTTTGGCCTTTTCCCCTAAACATTATGTTATGAACTCTATCATCATGAGTTACATAGATGCAACTGCATCATAGCTAGAAATGTAAGCTTGCTTTCCATGTTTTAAATAATTCTTAGAAGGGCATTTCAAATGCCTCCTTCTTCTTTCAGTATTTAGTTGCTTTTATGGTCAAAGACTTTAATGTGTCTCTCCATACTCTCTAAGTGGCAAGATAGAAGCAAAGCTATATGTTAGAAACATGGGGGTTTCCAGTATAGTCAGGAGCAGAAACTAGGGGATTGCATTTAATTATTTTTCTTTCTTAAAGTTCAAATGTGGTTAGAATGGTGACTGACTAGCTCAATAGGCCTTCAATTTCTGGCCAGATATATTACATGTTTAAACAACATATCTCCCTGTTAACAAAGTATCATTCTTACTTATATGGACCAGTAAGACCATTTGCTATAACAACAACTCAAAGAATTTAAGATGCTAAGTTTTATTTTTTAAATCAATAGGCTTTATGTTTTTAGAGCAGTATGAGGTATACAAAGTATTGATCTGAAAGTACAGAGAGAGTTCCCACATACCTCTTTGCCCTCCTTATATAGTATCTCCTATTATTTACATGTTATATTAATGGAGTACAAAGTGCAAAGTTTTAAAACTGAGTCAAAGGTAAATTCTTCCCAAGTGGCAGTAGCTCATACCATAGTGATTTTTCCTGTGGGAAGGCATGAATAGGATAGAGCATTTTACTCAGAAGCACAAATGCAATTATTATGGATCCATGCCAATACAAAACTTTGATTAGAAACAAGCATCAGAATCTTAAAACACCTCTTAGGTTAATCACCAATGTGTAACTTGTGGTTATACAAAGCCCAAGGTGCAAAGTGTTCCCAGAGAAGAATGTTTCTGTTGGAAATACTCTTGGGGCTGGCAGGGGGGAGAGAATGGTACCATATTCTAAGCAAAAAGGCATCTCTTCCCTAGGTGATCCTTAGTGGCTCTGGAGAGGATAGCCTTGGTTAAAACTTTGTTACATTAATAAAAGGAGTCAATATTAAAAGGTATTCCCAAATGTCTTGACTTCCTTGTTAAATTTTTTTTTAATGTGGCAAAATACACATGACAATATTTATCTTTTTAACCATTGTTAAGCATACAAGTCAGTGGCATTTAGTACCTTCATATTGTGCAATCCCGCACTATCCTTCTCCAGAACATTTTATATCTCACAAAATTAAAACTGTTCTTATCAAACAATAACTCCTACTTCCTCCCACCTGCTGTCCAGTCCCTGGCAGCCATGATTCCACTTTATGTCTCTACAAATTTTATCACTCTAGGTACCTCATATAAGTGGGATCATACAGTATTTGCTATTTTGTGACTAACTTATTTAACTCAGCACACTGTCTTCAAGGTTCATCTGTGTAGAAGCACATGTCAGAATCTCCTTCCTTTTTAAGGCTGAATAATATTCCATTGTGTGGATATACCACATTTTATTTATATATTCATCTGCTAATGGATATCAGATTGCTTCAATTATTGTCTCTGTTTTGTAACTAGAAAGTTACTCTTTAGCCAGATATTTTACATATTATCAAAAAGCTATGGCTTCCTTGAAATCTTCGGAATAAGCATAAAATTTCCTGCCAATAACTTTCAGATGCCATAATTGTACTAATTTATGTTATGATAACAACTCTAGATACTGAGAATTTTAGGTTTCAAAAATGTGTCAGGGGTATGTTCCATCCTCAAAGAGGTATGGTCTAGCTGGCAAAATAAATTAGGCACACAAGTAATGTTAATAGTTTGTCTGTACATAGAGAAGATGGGGAAGGGGCCTCAGGAAGTGAAGTGGGAATATTTGGCTGGGCAGACTAAAGGGAGCATTGAGTCCAGGCCCAGGAATTTGGACTTGAGGTAGGTAGTGGAAAGCCACTGAGGATTTCAGATTGTTTTGATTTTTACGGATTACTTTGCTTCTTTTCTATTTAATTAAAAAAAATATGTAAAACATTTACGTGCTTTTGAAATTAAAGCTATAAATATGTTACAGTCAAGCCGGGCGTGGTGGCTCACACCTGTAATCCCAGCACTTTGGGAGGCCGAGGCAGGCGGATCATGAGGTCAAGAGATCGAGACCATCCTGGCCAACATTGTTAAACCCCGTCTCTACTAAAAAAATACAAAAATTAACTGGGCGTGATAGTGCATGCCTGTGGTCCCAGCTACTCGGGAGGCTGAGGCAGGAGAATTGCTCGAACCTGGGAGGTGGAGGTTGCAGTGAGTCGAGATTGCACCACTGCACTCCAGCCTGGCGCCTGGCAACAAAACAATACTCTGTCTCAAAAAAAACAAAAAAACAAAAAACAAAAAAAAAAAAACGTTACAGTCAAAGAGATCTAGCCTCCACCTAAATCCCCTTCCCATTGTTCTTTCCTTTCTCCTATAGGTAATTTATTTTGTTAATTTTTGGTTATTTTTCCATTTCTTCTTTTTGAAAATATAAGCAAATGTGTATATGTATTGATCTTCCTTTTTATATTGAAAAAGTAGCATATTATGTGCATTCTTCTGAATTTTGTATTTTCACTTACATTCCTTCATATCAATATACAGAGATTTTCCTCACTCCTTTCTGTGTCTGAGAATTATTCCGATAATTCTCAATTTTATGAATGTGTCATAGTTTATTCAACTAGTCCCCTATTGATGGACATTTGGGGGTTGTTTTCAGTTATTTACTGTTACAAATTGTGTTTTGATAAATAGCTTTGTGCATATATCATTTTATATATTGCTAGTGTGTCTTTGGGATAGATTCCTAGCTTAAAGGATCAAGACTTAGGTAATTTTGCCATACATTGCAAAAAAAATCCCATAGGGATTATACCATTCTCTATTCTTGCTAACAATGCATGCAAGTCTCTGATTCTTCAGTCATGCCAGTAAAGTATGTCATTACACTTTTGGATTCTTGCATATCTGAGAAGGGGAAATGGTTTCTTGGTGTAGTTCTAATTTGCATCCACAGAAACTACTGATATTTCGGGGATAAATCAGTGGGCCTTAACAACCTTTAAATGTAGAGACCAATGACAATGAGAAGAGTCAAAGGATGAAAAGATCAAGGAGAGCAAATATAGGTGACAATTTGTCATCTGAGTTGCTCAAATGGATGTGTTAATTTGCCTTTGGATGTGTTAGTTTGCCTTTGGATCTAAGAAAGACATCATACATCCACATAAAGATGGTGGTTGAAGTTGTGAGATTGCATGAGACTGCCAAAGCTGGAAATGTAGATGAGAAGAGGGGCAAGAAAATATATTTCTAACACAGCCACAGTTGGATAAACCAAATCATCTTCTTCTCTATGTCCTTCCTCCCTTTTTTATTTTTGAAGTTGTAATTTTTATTAATATTATTATTTGCAGACTTAGAGGTGACAGATCTGCTGTTTCCCCTACCAAAATACTTGAGAAAAGAATGACAAAGGAAATTGATGGATTACACTTGTCACTGAAAGTGTGGTTCAGCAATCCAGTAGCAGGGAGATCACCTGTGAGCTTGTTAGAAGTGCAGAGGTTCAGGCCCCAGCCCCTATCTATGACTTAGAAACTATGTTTTCTCAAGATGTGGGCAATTCATGGCTTCTCCATGCCCTTTTTGATCAGCTGGACTTTGCTGGACAAAATTAAAAAAATAGCTGTCTGGTTGTACCTTAAATTTATAATTCCAGATCATAACTGGTTGCTCTGTTTTTTCTACTATGTTTCTCTAGTGGGCTTACTTTTACAATCCCAAGGCTATTACTTCACACTGTTTTCCCTTCTGCAGATGTCACCTACCCTCCCTGCTTATTCTCAAATCATGTCCTTCCCTATTTTATGTAGAAAATTGAAGCCATCAGATGGGAATTCCCTCATAACTGCCACCACCAAATTTATCACCATGCTGGCATTTATACCCCCTTTCCTTCTTCTCTGTAGTGTGATGGAAGAAGTGTTGCTCCTTAGATCAAAGACCACTCTTCCTATGTGTGCCTGGATTCTATTCCCCTTCTCTAGGATAAGCTCCTTGGCCATCCTTTTCCAGTGCCATCAATGGCTCCCACTTTTCTGGAACATTCCCATCAGTAGACAAACCTGATGACATCAACTGTCTTTTTAGAAACCTTCCTTGACTGCTTGCCCTACTCTACCCGCTGCCCCATTCCTTTGCCTCCCTCCACAGTAAAACTTCTTGAAATAGTTGCCTTCAAGCTGTCTGCCTTCCATTCACTTTTCAGTACATTTCAGCCTGGCCTCCAACTCACCACACCATGGAAACTGTTCTTGTTAAGGTTATCAGCGACCTCAATGATGTCAAATCCAATAGATAGTTTCAGCAAAATTTGACACATTTGACCATCTTGAAATGTTCCCTCTTGTGGTTTTTGGGATACCATACTCTGCTGGTTTTCCTCTTCTACCTGAAGAAGTGTTGATGTTCTCTCTCTCTCTCTTTCCCCCTCCCTCCCTTTCCTCCAGTCCTCCCCTTCTCTCTCCTCTACCTGCTTCTCTCTTTATCCTCTCTCTTCATGCTCTCCTGTTGTACTTGCGCTCTCTCACTCTCCCCATCTCTTCAAATCTTCTCTCCTTTCATTCTCAATTTTTTCTTTAGAGGGAACATTCATGTTATAGCTCCCCATCACTTTCCCATTCCCTGTTGCTTTATACATAGCCTGTTTCTCATTTACATTGGCTCCCTGGCCTCCCTGGGCATTTGTGTTTGGGATCACTCTCCTAAGCCACATATTGTAGATATTAATGTAAACATTTTTCTCTCTTTCTTGATGGTGTGTTCTCTAAGAGTTCATTTTACTTCCCACAGTGCCTAGCATAGTGCCTTGAGAATAATAGAAATAAAATTTATTGAATAAAATAAATAAGCAAATACATATATACATGCAAAGATTCTTGAAAACCTGAAATTTAAACATTTTCATCTTAAAGAAGGTGCATAAGAAGGATGCCTGGAACAGTGCTGGGCACCTAGTGGGCATTTGGGATTTTTGGTTAACTAATTGAATGTTAGCAGTCTATAGATTCCTGATATGACAAATAACTTAATGACTTTCACTCACCATTTAGAAGTATCCTGAAGTATCTATATTTTTTAACATTCAGCTCAATTATATATTTCATTAGAAGTAGAAATAATATGAGGCAAAGAATGTCAGGATATTAGAAAAATATGATTGAATATTTAGTGACTTCTGACATAAATGCTATTATGAATGAAACAAAGTATTTTATATGAAGGTGAGTGTGTCTTTTATGTATGGTTCAAAAATCATTTTTATCAATATTGCTAAATGAAAATACTAATAGCCTAAGGCTAGCTGCCTCAGACTAGAGTAAAATAATCAATAATGTGATCAAATTATCAATAATGAAAATATATTAATAATGAGAATTGAAAAATGGAAAATAAAAAAGTGAATAAAAATGAAAAATAAAAACAATGATTTGGAGACTGAAGACATATATTTAGCTTAATAACCTCAGACAAGTCCCGTGTCTTGGTTTTCTTAGGTCTAAAACAAGAAGATTGTATTTAATTATCTCTCAGTTCTTTTCCAGCTATAGAATGTTTGTATTCATGTAATAAATAAAGGGCTGCCAGTTCTAAGATCCTGATGTTTACTTTTTCAATGCATGTTTGATTCTGTTCGGAGAAAATAGCTGGTAAGCCCTAATGGAAACCACCTGTTAGAAAAAGAAGGAGACAGAATTGCGGAGATCTGTCGACTTCCCTGGTCTTCCCAGCAAAGAGAAGAGGTGTAGTAATTTTTAAAAAGGAGGAAGGAAGAGAGATCAAAGAGGGAGACAGAAAAATAAAAAGAAGAAGAAGGACTAAGCACTTTCCTCTTTGCTCTGAGAGACAGTGGTGGCTCTCCCACCTTTCCAGAGACTCGTCAGCACCCGCCTGGTGGACAGCACCACATCTCTAAATTCTGAGGTTCTAACCCCTTTATTCCCAAATTCTGGAGTTCACTAAGAAAGTGGTTTGCATTCCTTAAAAATTGAAGTGAAACAAAAGAGGGGCACACAGAGGGCTTCCAAAATAAAATTCTAGATCTTAAATTGGGTCCTTGGTTTATGAAGTATTTTGTATTGATTAACTTTCCATTATAAAACAAATGAATTAAAAATATATATCACAATAAAACAAAAAGAAAGCCATTCTCATTTAAAGAGAGGCCTTATCTCCAGAGGAATAATTAGAGGCTATCATATATCAATCCTGAAGGGTTTTAGTGAAACTCTTATTGCTCCCTCTGAGGTATAAGGTAAGCTGAGGTAAGCAAGCAGGGTAGTGGCAAAGATTGCATGTGAGAACAAGAATGTGAAGAGGAAAGTAGAAGGGATCTAGATATTTGATGAAGTCCAGAAAGGCTGGCTTTGATATGAAAAGCAGCATTTCAATCAGGCTCATGAGAAGCTTCACAGTGCAGAGGTCAAAGAATATGAGCTTGCCTTTGAGCAGAGTCTAATGAAAATTCCTAGAATGGGACTCAGATTCCCCCATATTTATGTATTTAGGTTATGAGAATGAGCCTAAGAACCAGATTGTCACTAACGGAAAGCAAAATCTTCAGCAGAATTTTCATTGTGTGAAGTTCTGAAATGCATTGGAACTGCAGGCTTCATCATTTGCATCTCTGACCATTTACTTTTATGCCTGGAGGAAGATCTAGGGAGCCACTAACTGCTCAAATCCTTCCATTTTGGACTTACTCTTCCTGTCAGTTCTCATCCTTACTTTCTTTTTGATTGTTCTAGATGGCATTAATCAACACTCACCAGTGGCTTGGTTACACTAAATTATCTTGGTTCCCTTACCACATTACTTCATCTTCCCCTGACCTTTCTCCTTCTCCTGTACTCTTTAACATGCATTCCTAGCATTCAGTAGATGTTGACTGAGCACTTACTATGTGTTAGGTACTGTTCCAGGTGCTGGGGGCAAATGGGTGAACCATATATACATGGTTTCTGCATTGATGCAGGCTATGGTGTGGTGGGGAAGGAGAAGGTAGGTGTTAACAGCCTTCTACAGAGGTTAATACATATTTTGGTCCATGCCATATAGAGAAGATGCGGTGCTATGAGAGACAATATCAGCATAACCTACTCAAAATAGAGTGGTCGGGAAACTCAGCTCTGAGGAGGTGGCATTTAAATTGAGTCCTGAGTAATGAGAGGGAGCCAGGTAACTGAAAGAGAGGAAAGTGTGTTCCATGCAGAAAGTAAAGTATGTGCAAAGGCCAGGAGAAGGTGACTATGGCACTGGAAGACCTGAAAGAAAGCTAGTGCCATATCCTGGACACATACAGTAGTGTTAACAGATTTTTTAAAAATGGTTAATTTGTCCAGACATGGAATACTTTGTTCAGATCTGGGCACACTGCTATTAAGGTGCTGGCATGAACAAGTGCTCATGATTGGTTATTCAGTCTTCAATGTATGGTATGACTCTACGTATGCAGTGTACCAGTTAGGATTCTCAGTTGCAAGTGCTAGAATGCCTAATCAGAACTTTCTTAAGCAAAATAGGTATTTATTAGTTTACATATCTGAAAAGTCCATGACCAGGGTTACCCTCAGGCCTGGCTTTATCAATGGTTCAAATATTTAGATTGGCACTGTCCAATAGAGATAGAATGTGAGCCACATGCATCATCACTTCAACATGTAATCAAAATAAAAATTATTAGTGAGATATTTTACATTCCTTTTTCCTTCTAAGTTTTTGAAACGCAGTGTGTCTTTTATACTTACATCACATCTTTGTACTGGTCACATTTCAGGTGCTCAATGGCTACATACTGAGCTACATGGTGCTATATAGCTAGTGGCTACTGTTTCGGACAGTGCAGGTCAAGGCCTCAGATCCTTTCCATTTCAATTTGATAATTACCTAGATTGTTTTTCTAGAAGTCTGAACAAAAGTTTCTTTGTGTGTCACCAACTCCAAGAGTCCTGTGACTGCCTTGTACCAACATCGTGCCCAGAAAGAAAGTGTTGTGCCCAGCGGTTTAGACCCAAATCACATGCTTTACCCCAGGACTGCAGGAGAGGGGTGGGCTCTATGTGAATTCAGTGTATAGAATATATATTATTTTTGTCCACCAAGTATTCATTTATCTGACTTCGGGTAATAATGTTAGGGGATCAGTCTCCCCACATGGAGAGGACTGGAAAGAAGACTGTTAATGGAGGTTATCTCTGGAAAGAATGATTCCAGGGGCTATAAACGGTACCACTTTTATTTTCTGTTTTCTAGCTTTCAGTTTTTAGTTTATTGCTACTAGCATGCACTGTTTTATTTTTATTTATGCTTTTATGAAGAATGTAAACGTAGCTTTCTTTGTTGTAAAAAGGTTAGGACAAAATGGGGGAATGACCTAAAACTGGGGTGACCAAATATCTTGGTTTTCCTAGGAGTGGCCTGGCTTGTGCCAGTTATTATAGTGTAATTATTAATAGAACTCCCTTTACCTCCAATGTGTCCCATCATAAGAGCATATGGTCATCCAATCCAATACAGTACTTTAAAACCATCTTGGGTACTGATATAGTTAATTCAGACTTCACAACTACCTTGAGATAACAGAATCATTTGATAGATACACCTTGAATCCCAATAAAAGAGTATTCACATCTTGTATTTCTGCATCAGGAAATGAGGCATTCCAAGAGTTACTTTTTCTAACTGAAGCTTACCCTTTAAGCATCAAAATGTTTTAACATTTAACTACTTTTGATGGAAATATTACTCTATGGTATTTCATATTTTCCCACCTTCTTAAGTGGGGTAGACCAAACATAATGGAACTACTTCTTGTTGACACAAGTTATTGCAGAGCTTTCCACCTTGTGGACAGAAGCTCACTGGTGTGTTCTGAATGGATTACAGGCGTGTGGGAATATGATCCCTCCATCTCCACCTCTCAGGGAAGCCAGGCTGGGCTTGAGGGGTGACAGAGTCCCTGGATCAGTTACCTCTGGCTGTTTTCCTCCATGTGTCATCTGAATAGATTCATTTTCTGTGTGCATCCTGACTTGCAAAAGGTTGGGAAGCATTATCAATTGTTTTGTGTTATAGTTCAGAGATTCTGGCAGGTGACCCTCCATCTTGGGGTTACAAAGACTGATTTACATTTACTCTTGAACTGAATTTCCTGAATTGACTACTTCTTTTTGTAGCATTCTTCCTCTTTACTTTGCAGGCAATTGCCATCACTTGTTAACTGTCTTTCCTATGTAGTCTGCTATCTTATTTTACATAGGTTTGTTTAGGTTAGGTGAAATATACTTGAGTATAGCTTAACTCCCCTAACTGAAGATTTAGTAGTAGCTGTTCCCATCGTTGTCTTTGAAACTCATTGCTGTGCTGTTGCTATGCTTCGGGTATCTAAGATGATCTTAGAATATCACACTGTTTCCTCATGAGAGATGGTAGAAATCTTACAGAGGGCTGTTTATTCTTAGTTAGTTGTGGTTTATTTTATATATATATATATATATATGTATACACACATTTTATATATGTGTGTAAAATTTCAAGAAGACTAAATTGCTAGATAATGCAGTATTACAGGAAAGAAAATAATATTTTACACAAACACACATATTTACATACATATGTATACACATACACACACACACACACACACACACACACACAGAGAGAGAGAGAGAGAGAGAGAGAGAGAGAGAGAGAGAGATTTAGAAAACATGGAGGACAATTATGCCCTCTTTGCAAACCAATCTCAGAAAGGTCAGTTGATATGTTCAGTCAATAAATAGTCCCTTGTTGCCATTCCGAAACTGAATGTCCTTGTGGCTGGACAACTGGACTCAGCCAATAAGGCATTGCTGATGCTTTTATGTTCTTATGCAAGGATGGGCCTTTTCCAGCATTGTAAATGACAGCAGGAAATACTCAATGGGCCACAGGAAATAATTAACATCATCTGGGATACTCTGGCTCAGAAGCTAAAAGTAAAGACTTTAAAATCTGGCCTGGAATTGAATTCTAGTTCTAGCATATGTTAATTCTGTGGATTAGACACATTTCTTAATCCCTCTGAGTCCCACTTCTCTCAGTGAGTTGTTGTGAAGATGAAATAAGAACATGTTTGCTATTAGCCAAGCGTACTCTTTGGCTTAGCTAGTAGTGAGTGGTCACTAAATTGTAGTTGTTTCATTATCATTATTTTAATAATAATATATGGAGTAGTTAATGATTAATGACAAGACTTAACTTTGGGAAAACTAGAATAGATAATAAAACTTAAGTATAATATTTTTGTCATTGGCCTAATTTTGAGTAACTAGTTGCCTTTCATATTTCTCATTAAATAGTGACATGTATGAAAAATTCTGAAATTAAATGGACTAGAAAGCCTCTAAAGTTATTTTATTCTTTACTATCCATAGTGTTTACTGTGTGGCATCATGCTCTTTGCCAGGCAATTGCAGGCTGGTAGGTGCTTTCAGTAAGACAGTTGTCCTGGATTATAACTGATAGTTTATGCAGATTCTGTCCTCCACTTTTTGAAAAATTGTACATTATTTGTACTTTACTTAAATCCTATAGGATTTCCCCCCCTATATCTTACATTTCTCAAAAACAACAGATAGAGGTGTTTTGGGAACATCTGTCATTCCTAAAGCTCTTTAAGCAAGTTTCCAAGAGATAGTGATTACCCTGACCTTCTTCTGTTTGTTGTTGCAAAAGTTCAAAAGTACCTATAAGAAGTAGTATTCTAGTTTCTTCTCAAATATGTAGAATGCTGGAAAGGATTGTCCCTAAACTTACCACGAAAAAAAAAAAAAAACTTTACCAATAGCAAGTTCACAACTTTTCTTGAGCTCATTGGAGTCCTGCGGTTGCTGGATAACCAGCAGGCCTAAAATCTAGGAAGAGATAGGTATATTCAGGGAGAAATGAGATATGAGCTCTGACTTACCTGAGCAAGAAACATACCTGTATGATTTCGGCTAAGGTAATTGTTGAATAGGTGGAATCTGGCTTAATGCCCTCTAGTAGAAGAGGGTAAAGCCCTAGGAGTGATAAATAAAAGGAGATCCACACTTTCTTACATGCGTTTCTCCAGGAACCCCATCACAAGTTCACAGAAATGGTTGAGAGAGTCTATAGAACATCTGCCTTGTAGTGAACTGTTGGAGGAGAGGAAAAGAAACTGTTTTGAGATGGGTGAGAATTTCTACCTTGACCCTTCTCTCCTACCTCTCCTATGAACAGAAGCCTTAATTAGTGTGACATGTATGTAGAAGGGAACAAATATTATCACTCTTGGGGTACTGGTGAAATCTTATTACATCTGAGATAAGGGAACAGGGAAAAAAAATCTTGACTCCTGGGGAAAGGATGGGTATACATTCTGGATTCAGAAGTGACCCAGGGAGGGATCACTGGAAAGGCTGCTGCTTCAGGACTCAGTGATACAGTACTTGCCTAAGACCACAGCTTAATCAGAACAATAGAAACCATTTGCTCCTTACACCCCCAAACCAGGCTAACGAGAGAAGTTAGAAAAAGAAAAGAAAAGAAGAAACAACAGAAGGAACAAAAAAGAAACAACTAGCAAAATAGGTTTTAGTTTAACCATATCAATAATCACATTAAACATAAATGATCTAAAAATACCAGTTAAAAGATAGAGATTGTCAGATTGTATAAAAAATTAAGAACGAACTATTTTTTTTTTTTTTTTTTTTTTTGAGACAGAGTCTCACTCTGTCACCAGGCTGGAGTGCAGTGGCGCAATCTCAGCTCACTGCAACCTCCGCCTCCTGGGTTCAAGTGATTCTCCTGCCTCAGCCTCCTGAATAGTTGCGACTATAGGCATGTGCCACCATGCCTAGCTAAGTTTTGTATTTTTAGTAGAGATGGGGTTTCACTGTGTTGGCCAGGATGGTCTCAATGTCTTGACCTCACGATCTGCCCGCCTTGGCCTCCCAAAGTGCTGGGATTGCAGGCATGTACCACTGTGCCCGGCTCCAATTATATAGAACATCTCCCTTGTAGTGAACTGTTGGAGGAGAGAAAAAGAAACTGTTATGAGACAGATGAGAAATTCTACCTTGACCCTTCTCTCCTACCTCCCCTATGAACAGAAGCCTTAATTAGTGTGACATGTATGTAGAAAGGAACAAATATTATCACTCTTAGGGTACTGGTGAAATCCCATTACATCTGAGATAAGGGAACAGAGAAAAAAAAAGTCTTGATTCCTGGGGAAAGGATGGGTATACATTCTGGATTCAGAAGTGACCCAGGGGAGGGATGGGATTACTGGGAAGGCCGCTGTTTCAGGACTCAGTGATAAGAAACCCACTGTAGATATAAAGACAGGTTAAAAGTAATAGAATAGAAAAAGATATGCCGTGTAAACACTAATCAAAATAAAGCTGAAGTCTTTATGGTAGTATCAGACAAAATAGACTTTTAGAACACATTACTATCTGGGATAAAAAGGGACATTAAATAATTATAAAGGGCTTAATTATCCAAGAAGACATAACAGTACTAAATGTGTATGTACCTAACAACAGAGTTTCAAAATACATGATGCAAAAAGCTGATAGAATGAAAAAGTGAAATAGATAATTTCACAATTATAGTTGAAAACTTCAGTGCTTCTTTCTCAGTAAATGTTAGAACGAATAGAAAGAAAATCACCAAGAATATAGATGACCTGAGCAACATTATCAACCAACTTGACTTAGTTGATATTTATAGAATATTTCATACAACAACACTTCTTTCTAAAGTGCATATGAAACATTCTCCAAAAGATACTATATTCTGGGCCACAAAGCAAACTTAAAAGACTAGAAATCATGGAAGGCATAGTCATGAACTATAATGGAATTAAGCCAGAAATCAATACGAAAAAGATCACTGGAAAATCTTCAAATGTATGGAAATAAAACAACACATATCTAAATAAACCGTATGTCAGAGGAAGTCTTAAGGCAATTTAAAAAAGCATTTTGAACAGAATGGAAAGGAAATACAACATATCACAATATGGGAAATGAAGCTAAAGTAGTGTATAGATGGAAATTTATAGAGTTAAATGCTTACGCTACAAAAGAGGAAAGATCTCCAATCAGTAATATAAGCATCCACCCTAAAAGAAAAAAAAAACGAGATAAAGAAGAACAAATTAAAACTAAAGCAAGCAGAAGGAAATAGTAAGAGCAAAAATCAATACATTTGAAACAAAAAAGCAATTTGAACATTTCAATCAAACCAAAAGTTGGTTCTTTGAAAGATCAGTGAAATGAGTAAACTTCTAGGTAGACTGACCAAGAAAAAAGATGATACAAGTTATCAATATCAGAAATGAAAGAAGGGACATTACTCCTGATCCTACAGACATTCAAATGATAAGATAGTGCAACAAATAACTCTGTGCCCATAAATTTGACAATTTAGGTGAAATGGACCAATTCCTTGAAGGACAGACATACTAAAACTCATTCAAGAAAAAATATATATCTTGAATAGTCCCATATCTTCTAGGGAAATTGAAGTTATAGTTAAAAGCCTCCAAGAAAAACAAAAACAAAAACAAAACTGCAAGGCTGTTTCAACACTGGAAAATCAACCAATGAAATTCAATATATTTACAGAACAAGGAAGAGAAAAACCATGATTATCTCAATAGATTTACAAAAAGTACTTTAAAAATAATCATCTGTTCATGTTTAAAACTCTCTGTAAACTATGAATAGCAGGCAATTTCCTTAACCTCATAAAGGGCATCTACAAAAGGGTACAGCTAAAAATACGCTTACTGGTGAAAAACTAAACCCTTTCCCCTTAATATGAGGGACAATGCAAGATGTTCTCTTTTTTGACTCCTCTCTGACTTCACATGGAAAGTCCTAGATGGTACAATAAGGCAAGAAAAAAAAATACATTAAGATTAAAAAGAAAGAAAGGAAATAATGTCTTTCCACGTGTAACTTGATTGTCTTTATAGAAGAACCCGAGGGATAATTAAAAAGCTTCTAGGACTAATAAGTCAGTTTAGTAAGGTTGCAAGATACAAAGTCAATTGTATTTCTTCATGTTAGCAATGAACGTAGGACTTTAAAATTTAGAGAGCAATAGCCTTTACAATAGCACCCAAACCCACAAATTCTTGGGTATAAATGTAACAAAAATACTTTTCAGGATATGTATGCTAAAATCTAGAAGATCCTATGAAAGCAATTAAAGGACACTAAAATAGTTAGAGATGCATACTGTATTCATGGATTGGAGGACTCAATATTGCTAAGATGTCAGTTTGTCCCAGTTAAACAAATCTGAAAAAGAACAAAGTTGGAGGACTCAGACGCCACCCAATTTCAAGACTTGTTACAGAATTATAATAATCAAGAAAGTGTAGCAGTGACAAAATGATAGATATAAAAATCAGTGGAACAGAATTGAGAGCCCAGAAGTAGATCCACACAAATATAACCAACTTATTTTTGACAAGGGTGAAGAAATGATAGTCTTTTCAACAAATGGTGTTGGAACGATTGGATATCTATATGCAAGAAAATAAACCTCAACACATACCACACACCTTAAAAAATAACTCAGAAAAAGAGATCATAGATCTAAATGTAACAGATAAAACTACAACACATCTAGAAAAAAATCATAGGATAAAATATTTATGACCTTTGGTTTGGCAAAGAGTTTTTAGATACAACATTAAAAACACAATCAGGGCTGGGTGTGGTGGCTCATGCCTGTAATCCCAGCACTTTGGGAGGCCTAACTGGGCAGATCACCTGAGGTCAGGAGTTCAAGACCAGTCTGATCAACATGGAGAAACATACAAAATTAGCTGGGTGTGGTGGCACATGCCTGTAATTCCAGCACTTTGGGAGGCCTAGGTGAGCAGATCACCTGAGGTCAGGAGTTCAAGACCAGCCTGATCAACATGGAGAAACATACAAAATTAGCTGGGCATGGTGGCAGATGCCTGTAATCCCAGCTACTTGGGAGGCTGAGGCAGTAGAATCAATTGAACCCAGGAGGCAGAGGTTGCAGTGAGCCAAGATTTCGCCATTGCACTCCAGCCTGGGTGACAAGAGTGAAACTCTGTCTGAAATAAATAAAAGCACAATCAATAAAAGAAACATTAATGAATTGAACTCTAATGAAATTTTGCTCTGTGAAAGACAATGTTAAGGGAATAAAAAGACAAACCACAGACTGTAAGAAAATATTTGCAATCATATATGTAAGGAAGGACTTGTATCCAGAATATATAAAGAACTTTCAAGCTTCAACAAGAAAGTAAACAACTCTATAAAAAATGGGCAAAATCCATCAATGATAGACTGGATAAAGAAAATATGGCACATATACATCATGGAATATTATGCAGCCATATAAAAGGATGAGTTCATGTCCTTTGTAGGGACATGGATGAATCTGGAAACCATCATTCTCAGCAAACTGACACAAGAACAAAAAACTAAACACCGAATGTTCTCACTCATAGGCAGGTGTTGAACAACGAGAACGTATGGGCACTGGGAGGGGAACATCACACACAGGATTGTTAGGGGGTGGGGCGCTAGGGGAGGGACAGTGAGGGTGGGGGGTTGGGGAAGGATAACACTGGGAGAAATGCCTGATGTAGGTGACGGGGGGATTGAAAGAGTAAGCCACCATGGCATATGTATATCTATGCAACAGTCCTGCCTGATCTGCACATGTACCCCAGAACTTAAAGTACAATAAGAAAAAAAAAGATATATTATTTTAAAAATGGGCAAAATATTTGAACGTATGTTCAAAGAACAAAGAAAGTGTATGATGGCAAATAAGCATATGAAGAGACACTCAACGTTATTTGTAATTAGGAAAATAAAAGTTAAAACCACAATGAACTATCATGCGTATCAGTTAGAAAGCTACAATCAAGAGAAAACAAACCTGACAACATTAAGTGTGTGCTGGCAAGGATGCAGAGCCACTGGGACTCTTTCATGTTCTTGTTAAGAATGCACAATTGTACAACCACTTTGGAAAGCAGTTTGGCAGTTTCTTATAAAATTAAAGATATGCTTATTATATAACCCAGCAATCCTACTCCTTGGTGTTTACTCAAGTGATTGAAAACTTGTGTTCACTTAGAAACCCATACGTGAATATTTATAACAGCTCTACACATAAGCACCCAAACTGGACACAACTGAGATGTTCTTCAACAGGTGAACAGAAGTGATATACCCATGAAGTGAAATACTATTCATCTTTAAAAAGGAACAAGTATTGATTCATGCAACATCATGGATGAATCTTAAATCCATTTTGCTAAGTGAAAGAATCCAGACCCAAAAGGTTGATATTTTACTATTCCATAGGATACTTTAGAAAAGGCAAAACTACAGCTATGGAAAATGCATTTCCAGGGGTTGGGTCTTTGGGTTGGGGTTGACTGCAAGGGAGCAGCATGAGGTAACTTTGAGACTGATGGAACTGCTTTTTGTGGTACCGCACTGGAGGCTACAAAACTCTATGTATCTGTCAAAACCCATAGATCTGTATGCCATAAAGTGTAAATTTTGCTGTGTGCAAATTAAGAACAAAATTAGTCAGGATACTGAGGAACCCAAGATGTAATGCAGAATATGACAAATAAATCTAACTGCATTACACATGTGTAACATAACCTCACTGAAGAGGATGAGGAAGAAGGGAGCTGACCTAAGTAACTTTGGAATCCTGTAAGGCTAAAGACAAAAAGAACTGTACTCAGACATTGTACTTTGTATGATAAATTTGTCCTTCACAGGGATATGTGTTAGCAATTCTGAAACTATTTGACATGTATACTAGGAATGAACAAATAAGCAAATATATTATTGATAATAAGACTGGGGTGTCTAACTGACTGAAAAAGAAGTTACTCATAAGCAAAGCAGAATGATGGAGTGAATGAATCCATGGTGTTTGATTAGAGTCAGAGGTATCAGTATTAATGCATGTTTATACACACACACATATATATGTATGTATATAAACACACATATACACACACATATACACTGATAGATACAGAAATATAGGTGTGTATTCATGGATAAATATACATACTATGTTTTCTAGCTCTGTCTACTGAGATGATCTAAAAGCAGTGACATCCCAGTAGCAGTGAGCACATCAAGTTCCCAGATCTTGATCTCCAAATGCTATTATTTAATAAAAGGAGCCAGGATTCCCTGGAAACATGGACTCCAGGACTGGGTAGGAAAACTACAAGATGAGCCTGGAGCCTCTTCTGGTGCTAGAAAGTAAGAAAGTTCTAAACAGCAGCAACAACAACAACAACAACCATGGGAATGTGCAGAGTACAGGAACTAACCTCAAAAAGCTCTTATTGGCGAAAGCTGGAACAACTTGGTTAAAAAAAAAAAAAAATAAGTAAGGATATATTGGGTTATAACTCAAAGAATAAAATAACTATCCATGAGTCTGTGTTGATAAAAATAAAAGTTGAATAAATTGATTATTTGACGGGGATAAAGGACGACTCTTCCTTACTGAAGAATTCCAATGAATAAATAAAGAAGAATGAGGGAAATGGAAAATTACCCCTAGAACACTGCAGTCATAGTTGCTGCAGACAGTTCACCTGATAGCTGTTAAACTAATGGGTATAAGGTTGAGAAACATGGTGTTTTCATAGTCTCAAAGTATTTGAGACTCCCAATATTTATCAATTACAAAGGGAAAAATAGTAACTCCATAGTGGAAAAACCTGGCAGATACCACCTTAACCAAGGAATAATATGGGGTCTCACTAAGTTGCTCAGGCTGGTCTCAAACTCCTGGGTTCAAGCAATACTCCTGCCTCAGCCTCCCAAAGTTCTGGGATTAGAGATGTGAGCTGTCTCGCCCAGCCAACAAGATGTATTAACAGCATGTCTCCCTTCCCCAGTTTGATGTGCTGAGAAGGGTGCATTATTTCTGTGTCATTCTTGCCAAAACTCCATAATCCCAGTTTATCATTAAAAAAAAAAAAAAATCAGACAAACCCAAATTGAGGGACCGTCTACAAAATATCTGTCAAGTACTCTTCAAAAGTGTCAAGGGTAAGAAAGTCAAGGAAAAACTGAGGAATAGTCACAGATCGGAGGAGACCAAGGAGAAATGACAACTAAATGCAATGTGGGATCCTGAACCGAATCCTGGACTGAAAAAGGACATCAGTGGAAAAACTGGTAACATTAGAGAAAAGTCTGTAGGTTAATTAATAGTATTGTACCAATCTCAATTTCCTAGTTTTGATAATTGTACTATAGTTATGTAAGATGTTTCTGTTAGTGAAAGCTGGGTAAAGGGTATATGGGAACTTGTACAATTTTTACAAGTCCTCTGTAAGTTTAAAATTATTCCAAAAGAAAAAGAAAAAAGTAGGGAGAGCATTTGATGAAATAGCCCTGAAGGAAAGAAATGAAGAATCCTCCGTGCTATAAAGGACACTTTAGGCTGTGAGTGAGACTTGTAGGAGAACATTTTGCACACCCCACCGCCGACACTTCTGTAACCCACCATAATCTTTGGACTATAATTTGAGAATTACTGTAATAGGGTCATCTGACTCAACTCATTTGAAGAATCCTATTTTCAGGGATATTCTTTAACTCTTTCTTAAAGATTGCTTTAAAAAGCAATACATGCTTATACAAGCCATTTTAAAAAGATAATTCTTTTATCCTTCTAAGAGAGGCATGAATTTTTTTTTTCTCCTTGCTTTTATGGACTGTGATCATTGGGAAGAAGGGGTGCAAACTGGTGGTCCATCTTCTGATTCCAATTGTTTTTAGCTACACAGCTTTCAGTTTTTTCATTTTTAAGAAGTAGATATGTAGAAAGGCATGAAAACTCCAGTTCTCTTTCGCTTATACCAAGCTACTTTGTACACTTATGTTATTTGCTTGGCCCTGAAGGCACATGTGCTTTTTACCCCAGTGAATGTAATAAATTACATGTGATTTGGAGTGTTTATTCACTGTCTTCGCTAGTCATAGCTCTTTTCCAGTCTGACAAAAATTTTGAATCCTGTTCCTGTGGTTCCTTAGATTCCTCTTCGGAGTTACGGCCTTAGATTTGCTTTTTAATGACTTTTCTATGTTTGTCTTGCAGCATTTTTGGGTAGACTATGGGTTGCCACAAAAGAACTCCACCCCACCCCCAAAACACACACATAGAGTTTGTTTAGCCAGAATACACAAACTGACCAGAAGCCAGGTGGCCTGTCTCAGCACAGGATTGGGTGGCTCCCAAGGGTACCCATTTGGGAGATGTCAAATGGGCACTCAAAGGAGGATCTCACCAGATTAGAGAAACTCATTTGTGCTATACCACACTACTTTTGTACTAGAAGCTTACAAGACTGAGAGATATTCTCCAATCACTTTGCTTAATACTTCCTAGAAGTGAATTCTTAGGAATATCAGACTCTCCTGGTTCTTGAAACCAAACAGCACGACAAAGCTACATATATCCTTACCTGAGATAGAAAGCTGAGCCAGACTCAGGAGCTGGTCGCCGAACAGAATCTCTACCTCTAACTTTCTAATATGCTAGAAAGCTCCTGTCTGTGTGGTCCTTCTACTCCTTTTCTTGTTCTGAGTTTAGCCAGTTTTGTTTGTGTTATGTTTTTAATAGACTGCATCCATGGACGTGACTTTTAGACTCCTTCATTTGCTAGAATATCTCTATATCATATTTGGTTGGGGTCAGGACCTAATAATGTTTTATAGGACCATGGATTTTTAAAGCTGAAACTCACAGTGGGCTTATCACTAGGGTTGTCAGAATTAGCCATGGAGCCTTAAAGATATACATATGCCAAGACCTTCCTGTAGCAACTTGGAAGCATCTGTATTTTTCCTAAAACTCCATAGGGTTTTTGATATACAATCTCAAATAGGACCTACAGGCTGCAAGAAACTTTAGCTAACATATTTTTTAAATTTCTCTTAATATTTCTTTTTTTGGTCACAAATTTATGACTATTCCACTTAAGGCACTAATTCTAAACAGAGTCAGGGGTTTTACAATCCTATAAACACTCCTGCTGGAGAGTCAGTATGCCTCTTGGTGACATTCTCCACCTGCCACACAGAGCTCAGGTCCCTGACGGGCCTCCTGTTGTCTTAGGTGTAGAAGTGGTAGAAGAAAGGTTAAGAACAAATGTGCCAGGTTTTGTTTGGCGGGTGTGTGTGTGTGTGTGCATGTGAGTGACTTTAGATCCTAAATGATTTACTTTTAGGTAATGAGAAACAAAAAGGGTGCATTGGCCTTGACCAATTTTTCTGCGTGAGAAACCACTAAGACCCCCAAACAGGCTGAGTGCTTGTAAGAAGGGTGTAGATCTTGAACTGCTTTTTGTTTTTTGAAACACCATCCTAAGGTGTTACTCCACCTTAACCAATGAAAGCTTCTCTAAGAAGTTAGAAGAAAAGCATCATTCACCTCATTTGGCCCTCATCTTGAGCATCACATTAAGAGTCATCTGACCTTACCTCTGGGGGGCAGGCCATGATTTTTGCCATGATTTGGTAACTTATTTTCTACCTTAATCATTATGTTTTTTGTCTCAATTTTTGGAAGATGAAAGAACCTGATGTTAGGGATCGGACAGACCTAGGGTTGAATCTCCAAGCTGATGTTTACCGGTTTGCCCTTGGACAGGGAACAGAAGCAGGAATATTCATCATCTAGGGTGTGTGGCTGCCTTAGATGATAAGGGTGATACATCTTCATTTTACATATAAGAAAGCAAAGGCAGAAAAGTGGACTCAGATCTTACAGGGTTTGAACCCAGATGGTCTGACACTACTGAGAGCCTGCCCTCTCAGTCCTACCATACAGCTCTGCAGTGGGCAAACAGGTCCTTCTAATTTCTGTCTTATAACCGCCCAGCTTAGAGGTTTCTGAAAATACTGTCCAATGTCCTACAAGTGATTATTTTAATTCTTAAGTTATGCTTTTGGAATATTTTCACCTTTGACTGTAAGCCTTGCAAGGAATGTCAATGACACATTTCTTTCTTTTTTTTTTTTTCAAGGGCAATATCTTGTATTTTTTAAATAAGCATTTGATTTTAGAACAGTTTTAGATTTATAGAAAAATATAAATATGGTATGTACATACATATATACCATATATATGTATACATACATACCATATATATGTATACATATACATACATACATACATATACACACACACACACACACACACACATATACACTTTTTATTGAGACAGAGTCTCTCTCTGTCACCCAGGTTGGAGTGCAGTGGTGCGATCTTGGCTCATTGCAACCTCTGCCTCCTGAGTTCAAGTAATTCTCCCTGTTTCCACCTCCCAAGTAGCTGGTATTACAAGTGCGCATCACCACACCCAGGTAATTTTTGTACTTTTAGTAGAGATGGGGTTTCACCATGTTGGTTAGGCTGGTCTCAAACTCCTGACCCCAGGTGATTAATATGGTATTTTAAAAATAATTAATGAACTTATTTTGGTACATTATTATTAAGTAAAGATCCATAGTATATTTAGACCTATGCTTTTTACCTGATGTCCTTTTTTCTGTTCCAGGATCCCATCCAGAATAACACATAACCTTTAGTTGTCATGTCTCCTTAGGATCCTCTTGGGACAATACATTTTGCAGATGTCCAGACAGGGTAGGTGTACGTGAACTTAAGCAAAGAGCGATTGCCTAGACTATGTTTTTATCAGTGTTTATGAGTAATGGTTTCCTGCCCCAAAGGAGGTATTCATATTCACTGTTTCCCAAAATTAAAATTATTACTTTTAAAATGAATGAATGGATGAATGAAATATTTAATAAATGAGATCACAATGGGGAAAGTTCCCAGCACAATGACTGGAACATAGTAAGCTCTCCATAAGTGCTCATCACCTTCCTTTCCTACTTCTACTTCATTTGGATCTTATTTTATCTGCTATTTCCTTCCCCTGCAAACTGACATCATAGCCTCCCCACTTCATTATAATTAATATTGATCAGGTGTTTTGATGAGCACTGTGTTTAGCTTGAGTGCTACAAATAAAGTGCCTTTTGAAGAATGATGAAAAATTACAGAGAATAGAAGCTGGTTTGGGTGACAAAATTAGGTCCCAGATGTCAGAGTAAAATGAGGGGCTGATTCTAACAATATGAAACATAATAGGGCTAAATGTAAGGTCTCGTAGTGGGGTCCAGGAAATTAACTGTGTGAGTGCAGGTCAGGGGGAGGTGTGTGGGTTGGTAGCTGCAAATATAAAAAGTACTAGGGAGATGAAAATGATAGTTGTATGGCTTATGGTACAGATTCAGTAGCTGTCACAAAGACCTAGAATAACAATGGCTTAAATGAGCTAAACATATATTTCCCCTCACAGATTGAGAATAAACACTATAGGGTGACATGGCAGCACCAGGGACAGGATCCTTCCATCTTGTTGCTCTGCACCCCTCATTCACATGGGTATGAGGTCCATATTTCAGCCGATGGCAAAAGGAAAAAGAAGGAAGGGAAGGCATGATCCTTCCCTTTAAGAGCATGGCTGGGAAATGATACATTTTACATCTGCTTACATCCCACTGGCTAGAACCTGTCCTCCTGGCCACACCTTCCTATAAGGGAGGCTGGGAAATGTAGTCTTTAGCTGGGTAGCCATGTTCCTAGCTAAGAATTTTATTACTAAGAAAGGGAGAGGGGAATAGATACAGACAGAAACATTTGCAGCCTTACAGTTAAGACAGTATGTACAGTCATGCAATTTGTTGCCAAAAAGTTTTGGGCAATATTCTATTGCATTGATAGAAGAACAGTAAGTATCTTCCAGAATAGGAGTTGGCAAGCTTTTGCTGAAAAGGACCAAATAGTGAATACAGTTGACCCTTGAAGAACATGAGCTTGAACTGTATGGGTCCACTACATGCAGAGTTTTTCATACCTCTGCCACCCCTGAGATAGCGAGACCAGCTCTTCCTCTTCTTCCTCCTCCTCAGCCTACTCAGTGTGAAGACCACAAGGATGAAGACCTTTATGACGATTCACTTCCACTTAATAAACAGTAAATATGTTTTCTCTTACAATTTTTCTTAATATTTCCTTTTCTCTAGCTTACTCAATTGTAGGTATATAATATATAATACATATAACGAACAAAATACGTGTTGACTGTTTGTAGTATCACTAAGACTTCCAGTCAGCAGTAGGCTATTAGCAGTTAAGTTTTGGGGGAGTCAAAAGTTATACATGCAATTTTGACTGCATGAGAGGTCAGTGCCCCAACCCCTGAGTTGTTCAGGGTCAGTTGTATTTTAGGCTTTGCAAGCCATGTATAGTCTCTATCACAAATTCTTTTCTGTTTTTTTTTTGTTTGTTTGTTTATTTAAAATGTAAAACCAATTCTTAGCTCCCAGGCTGCAAAAATTAGGCTGTACCAGGGGTTGTAGTTTGCAGACCCTTGTTCTAGAACGAGCATGGTGGTGAGTCTGGAGTCACATCTTAAGGTGCAGTTAATGTGCACATTAAGAGAATGTGTTCAGGGGAGGTGACCAGGTTAAGGAAGGGACTCCAGGCGAATTTCTAAGAACAATGATGATTGGAGGCATTGTTTACTTTTAGCCTAGAGAAGCTCAGACTCTTAACGACCTGATCAATGGCTTCAGATATTTAAAGAACATTCAGGTGGTTTGGAGATATCCTTGTTTTGTATGGAACCAAAGGGAAGAACAAGAATCAGTGAAAAAAAGCTCTGGAACATAGACTGCAGCTGCATAAGGACTTTCTCATGATCACTTATCATTTATGGAACCCTTATTCTCAGGCACTAATCTAAGCACTCTACATAGATGGTCTCACTTTATTTTCAACAATCTCAGTGGGTAGGTGCCTTTCTTACCTCGGCTTAATAGATGAGAAAAAGTCAGCAATAAGAGGTTATGTAACCTGCCCAAGGACATTTCGCTACTAAGTGGTAGGGCCATAACAACTCCAACTCTCTACCACCTCCTTGCATGTGACTTATGAGGTAAGATATATAAATAATTTAGCAATCCCAGACACATAGTAAGTATTGTTGTTGGCAATAATAATAATAATGATAGTCCCTAGGAAGTACTATGTTTCTCATCACGGTGGTTGTAGTTTTCTATGGCTGCCATAACAAATGACCACAAACTTGGTTATTTAAAACAACCCATTTCTCTGCTTATAGTTTTAGAGGCCAGAAATCCAAAATCAAGGTGTTGGTAGGGCTACACTTCCTCCAGAAGCTCAGGGAAGAATCCATTCCTACCTCTTTTGGCTTCTGGTGGCCTCTGGCATTCCTTGGCTTGTGGCTGCATCACTCCAATCTCAGCCTCTGTGGTCACGTTGCCCTCTAGCCCACCTCTTGCCTTGGTCCTATAAGGATACTTGTGATATCAATTAGGGCCCTCCTGGATAATCCAGGATCTCTCTTCATCTTAAGCTCATTAACATAATCACATCTTTTGCCATATAAGGTGAAATTCACTTTTTCCAGGGATTTTAGGAGGTAGATACCTTTGGGGGCCAGTAATTTGCCTATTACAGTGGTATCTAAGCATAGACTGGATGACCACATGCTTTTCTTTCCACTATTAGGAAAAAAAACTTCATAGAATTCTGTGATTTACAGTATTGGTCAATTATAACATCAGTCTTTTCCTTGTGGAATTTTTATATATGTGAAATAGAATATTTGGTTTTTTTAAAGCCTTATTTTATTTTTAGTTGACAGATAACACTTGTACATATTTATGGGGTAAAATGTGATGTATCAATACATGCATAGTATACATTATGGAATGACCAAATCTAGCCAGTTAGCACATTAATCACCTCAGATATTTACCCTTTTTTTGTGGTGAGAACATTTAAAATCCTCTCTTTTAGCTATTTGGAAATATACAGTCACCATGCTGTACAGTAGTGCACCAGAACTTATTCTTCCTAAATAACTGAAACATTGTTCCCATTGGCCAGTGTCTCTTCTTTTCCTTCCTCCCACCTACCTCCCCCAGCCTCTGGTACCACCATTCTACTCTCTACTCCCGTAAGTTTGACTTTTTAAGATTCCGCCTGTAAGTAAGCTCACACAGTATTTGTTTATCTGTGCCTGGCTTATTTCACTTCACATAATGTCCTCTAGATTTATCCATGTTTTTACAAATGGCAGAATTTCCTATGTGAAAATAGAATATATATTTTTTTAATGAGATATAAGTTAGAGGTAAAACTTACCTTTTTTTCAAATACATAGCCACAGTCCGACACTGTTTATTGAATAACACATTCTTTCCTCCGCTGACTTAAAATTCAGCTTTTATTACTTAACTACCACGTAGTAACCATCATAGCTAAATTTGTTACTTGACTTCCATCAGTTCACTTTGTAGGTTTCTGCATTTGTACTGTACCATTTTGTTCATAGTAGCATTAAAGTCTGTATTTCTAACTGAGGAATTGTCCTTTATTATACTTTGTCAATTTTTTTGGTCAATGACTCTTTTACTGTTTTTGTTTTGTCATCATCTATTTCAACTTAAAAAATCATTATTATCATTTTAATGTGGTCTTGGGAAGAAGCGGAAATAGATGGAATTATTAGCCTGCCATCCATAACAATCCTCTCGCTCTCTTTCTTTCTTTTTTTTAAATGATTTTACCTGTTTTCATTGAGATTTTCTTTTTTTTTCTTTAATTATATGGAAGTTGAATTCCAGACCACATGTATGTAAGAGATACATATAGATATGAATTCGAATCTGGAATAAGTGTACATATACTCTTATCTTTCAAGACTTCTAACAATTAAATTTTACAACTATATTTTCAATTATTTATATATTTAACCACATTTTAAAAATTATATTTTAAGTTCTGGGGTACATGTGCAGATTATGCAGGTTTGTTACATAGGTATACATGTGCCATGGTGGTGGTTTGCTACATCTATCACCCCGTCATCTTCATTAGATATTTCTCCTAATGCTTTCCATTCCCAATTCCCTGACCCCCTGCTATTCCTCCCCAAGCCCCCCACCCCCTAGGCCCTGGTGTGTGATGTTCCCCTCCCTGTGTCCATGTGTTTCATTGCTCAATACCCACTTATGAGTGAGAACATGCGGGGTATGGTTTTCTGTTCTTGTGTCAGTTTGCTGAGAATGATGGTTTCCAGTTTCATCCATGTCCCTGCAAAGGACATGAGCTCCAAAATAGACAAGAGGGATCTAATTAAACTTAAGACCTTCTGCACAGCAAAAAAAACTATCAATAGAGTGCACGGGCAACCAACAGAATGGGAAAAATAATTGCAAACTACCCATCAGACAAAGGGCTAATACCCAGAATCTACGGAGAACTTAAATTTACAAGAAAAAAACAACCCCATCAAAAAGTGGGCAAAGGATATGAACAGACATTTTTCAAAAGACGACATTTATGCAGCCAACAAACATATGAAAAACTGCTCATCATCACTGGTCATTAGAGTAATACAAATCAAAACCACATTGAGATACCACCTCACACCAGTTAGAACAGTGATCATTAAAAAATCAGGAGACGGTTGTTCGAAGATGGCCGATTAGGAACAGCTCAGGATTGCAGCTCCCAGTGAAAGCGCAGAGGGTGAGTGGATGCCGCATTTCCAGACGGATATTTATTGCCCACAGACTAGGAGACTCCCAGGTGGAGGAGCCCTACGGGTCGCCAGTGTGGATTTTTTGGCCTGCGCGGCTGTTTCGCCAGCGCCCTGGTGCGGCGGTTCTCCGTACAAAATACACTAGTCTGGGTCTCCCTTCTAGCTGGCAAGTGGAGCTTTGGGAAGGCAGAATCGCCCATTCATCTGATTAAAAAGGGGTCTGAAACAGGGAGCCAGGCCAGGAGATTCCCAGGTAAAAAAGCGCCATGAATATCAGCGCCGCTTTTTCAGCCGGCGCAGTGGGTCTCCGCACAGGAAATCACACAGATCCCAGCGCCTTTTCATCAGGCGACTGGAACACCTGGGAGAGAGTCGACCATTCAACTAAACAAAAAAGGCTCTGAGGCAGGGAGCCAGGTGATCAGGCTTGGCTGGTCCCACCCCTACACACACACAAAAAAAATACCAGCAATTGGAAACGCTCAGGGTTGAGAGTTTCACAGCAAGCACAGCTGAACCCGGGATGGTCCAGTTTTGTGGGGGAGGGGCGTCCGCCATTACTGAGGCACTCCACCACTACGGAGGCAGTCCGCCATTGCTGAGACAGCTTGCCATTGCCGAGGCAACCCGCCATTACAGAGGTGAGCCACCACTGCCGAGACAGTTCTAACTACACCCATATAAACAGGACTGCAAGGAAGTTCACACGGCAGCTTGGCGGAGCCCACAGCAACCCAGCAAAGCCTAGGCAGGCAGACAGTGACTAGGCTGCCTCCTTGCTGGGCAGGGCAGCCCTGAAAAAAAAGGCAGCAGCACAATGGAAACTCATAAATAAAGCCCTAACTCCCTGGGACAGAACACCTGGGAAATAAGAAGGGGTTTATGAGTTCTGCTGCAGCAGACTTAAACGTACCTGCCCAGCAGCTCTGAATGAACCACGGAGCTCGCAGTTCAGCACTTGAGCTCCTATAAAGGACAGACGGTCTCCTCAAGCAGCTCCCTGACCCCCATATATCCAAAGAGTCACCTCATAAAGGAGAGATCAGACTGATATTTGGCGGGTATCCTTCTGGGACAAAGATAGCAGAAGAAACTGCCAGCAACCCTTACTGTCCTGCAGCTGCTGCAGGTGATCCCCAGGCAAGCAGAGTCTGGAGTGGACCTCAGCAGTCCTACAGCAGAGGGGCCAGACAGTTAGAAGGAAAATTAAGAAACAGAAATAACTTCATCATCAACAAACCGGACATTTACACAGAGACCCAATCTGAAAGTCAGCAACTACAAAGACGACAGGTGGATAAATCCACAACGATGGGAAGAAACCAG